>JAGSMX010000102.1:0-39332 GCA_029286785.1 Meandrusa payeni | reverse complement strand
ATAAAATAATATGCAGTTCACTGCTGTAATCTGTTAACAGTGAAACACAAGGTCCTTGCTTATTTCATCTAAACATTTATAGTACACTGCCGTCTGTGTTAGCCTAAAGCCTAATGTTACTATTATTTACCACCAAGGTGGACTCCGGGAAGAAGGCGACATCGGCTGGCCCGTGTCACCTTGCGCCAGTGAGGGCACAGGAGGAACGAGTAACCTCTCCCCAGGGACAACAATTTACAATATTATGTTCAAATACGTACTATGTACGTATAAACCATACAATTGCAGATATTGGATTTAAAGCGAAATGTTTACGACAATAGTCAACTATGTCGGCTTTGTGGATTCTATTATTCTAATTTGAATATCACCTGTAAGCCGCCGTAATGTCGACTGATATATTAAAACTGCCGCTAATTTTGTATTTCAATGAATTGCTTTTGATTTAGTGAAATAGTGCTCAATGGAATTTAGAAATTTATGACCATTTGAATAAGTTATAACAATTTTAGAGGCACGAGCATAGTGATTGAGAGATGCGACACGAAATCTAAAACACCCGTCTCGAATCCTGCAATGTTTTCCGAGGCGTACGACGAAACGATTTTTTTTATGACGAACTACAGATTGGCCAGAGAAGCTGGCCTTGACTGCTTCACCGGATTGAGAGGTGGCATAGCTCGACGAAACGATGAAAAAGAGAATGATGCACTTTCGTTAGAATGTTGGTCTAGTTTAAATATGCTATGGTATAATGTGAATCCAAATTTGCGATATACATATATAATTTTTTTTCCATACATGCTAGTCTATTTTACAATTTTGGCTAAGACGCATGAAAATATGTTTGTATCAGAAAATTTCGCTCACCATATAGCCGTGGGTAAAGACGCTAGCGCTAACTGAAATAAATTGTGCACGATAGACAATTAAATATCCTTAAAATAAAATAATATATGTTTATTAATAATTTTCTTTTGCGGAAATTCGGCCGTTTTCGGTAAAATGCCCGCCCGCCCACCTCCCAGCAGCATTACTAAGGTAGATTTTCATCCTTTTTGCACTTTTTATCCCATTTACTAAAATTACATCAGATTAAGGTTTAAAATGTTAGGTTTACGCACCCCAGTAAAGCCGAAGGCGTATCGTTGAGGTTCGGTCGTCCGAGCACCTCATCGGTCGAAAATGAACCAACGAGATTAGAGTCAGAAAGCGAGGAAGAGGAAGAACCGGAAGATGAGAATGTGACTATATAGCAGATTGTGGCAAGGAAGTACTCCAACCGAGTGGCGGAGGCACTTGCTTGCCTACAAAAGCGAAACATAATTTAAAAAAATTCCGGAAACATTAAGAAGTCTATCAAAACCGAGGTCACGGCAGCCATGAACAGGCTTTACCAGCTTGTAAAGGAGGCCGAGGCCGATAAGAAACGATCAGGAAAAGATAAGGAGACCGAGCAGAGAGAGGAGGGAGAAAGGGAGAGGACAAAGGAGAAAGAAGCTGCCTCGTCCTTGCTCGCTCCTCCTCATGCAGAACTCAAGGAAATGATGAAGAAGATGGAGGAGCATAAAAAGCTCCTCCAAGAAAACACTAGACAAGCGGAATGCCTCAACAAGACCTTGTCAAGTTTGAAAGAGGAGGGAGGACTGCTCAAAGGAACCTACGCTAGTGTGACAGCGGGATCGTCACCGAAGTGCATGGCAACGCACTCGGTGGCCATCTCGTCGCACGACAGCAAGGAAACCAGCGAGCAAGTCCTCGACAAAGTAAGGAAAGTAGTTAACGCCACAGAGGAAGGAATAAAAATAGATAGGGTAAGAAAAATAAAAGACAGGAAAATAATAGTCGGCTGCAATACGGAGGAGGAATTGCGCCGCGTCAAAAATAGATTAGAAAAGGCCGGAAAGGACCTCCACTTCGAGGAGGTCAAAAACAAAGACCCCATGATTGTCCTTAAGGACATCCTCAGCTATAATAAAGACGAGGATGTAATTAAGGCAATCAAGAAACAGAATGCAGACATGTTCAGGGGCCTTGGGCGTGAAGAGGAACGGATGGAGGTGAAGTTCCGTAAACGCACAAGGAACACCCTGACATGTCACATCGTACTAAAAGTATCTCCTCAATTGTGGAGTAGATTTACAGAGGCTGGAGTGCTGCACGTGGACCTACAACGGGTCCGAGTGCAGGACCAGTCCCCTTTAGTACAATGCACAAGATGCTTGGGATACGGGCATACTAAGAGATTTTGTACGGAGTCTGCTGACGCGTGCTGCCACTGTGGTGGCCCGCATCTCGGGTCTGTCTGCGCTGATCGGCTCTCTGGTAAACCGCCCTCCTGTCGCAATTGCGCATCCGCGAAAATCGACAGGAGAGACCATACCGCATTTAGCGAAGACTGCCCAATAAGAAGAAGGTGGGATGCCCTGGCGAGGTCGTCCATAGCGTACTGCTAAGGGCGTCCCAGGGGCAACTCAGCAAACACAAAACGATAATCGCCACCAGTATCACGCTGTCCAAGCAAATTTGCAAAGGTCGGAGCTAGCCACGGCGGAACTGATAACGGAGGCTATAAAGCGAAAATTTTCGTTCGCCTTAATACAAGAACCGTACGTCGGAAATCGAGGAGAGATGAGGCAATACCCTGGGGTAAGAATAGTGCAGTTGACCAGAAACCAAGCCAATGACGCAGTGGTTAAGGCGGCAATTGCACTATTCGACGACACCATAAACATCACCCAGTATCCCGACCTCACAACCGGAAACATCGCTGTTGCCGGCTTGAGGACGGGAGACTGGGAGGTGGGAGTGGTGTCCGTATACCTAGAAGGCGACAAGCCCATTGAACCCGATCTCGACACAATTGGCTCGATTATGGACAAGTTGCAAATGGACAGTGTGGAGGGCTAGGAGGCGATGTGAATGCTTGAACCCATGGTGGCAGCTGAGAGGCAGATAGAAGGGGAGAGGAGCTAGCTGCTAAGATTGACGAGTTAGGCCTGCACCTTCTGAACTGCGGGTCTGAGCCTACATTCGACACCTTTAGAGGAGGGAAGAGGTTCTCGAGTAACGTCGACGTTACTGTCTGCACTACTGCACTGTTAGGCAAGGTGGAAGACTGGCGACTGTCAGAGGAAATCTCTAGCTCGGACCACAGGGCAATCCTGTTCAGCGTATGCTTGAAAAAGTCATTCGGCACAGACATCGTAAGAACGACGCGTAAATATAACACAAGAAAAGCAATGGAGTGAGTTTCACAAGAAACCGCAGAAACCTGGAAAGAAAAACATATAACATCAGAGGAAATAGAAAACACTACGGAAGAACAAGATCTGGAAAGCAAAGTGGAAGATTACGTAAAATGTGTTACCGATGTCTGTGACCAAATGATGACTAAAGTAGGGCAACGCAAAAGGACGGGATTGCCTTGGTGGAATGAAAACCTTTCTTCGCTCAAAAAAGACGTCGTGAGGAAGAAAAGGCGGATTTCCTATGCAGCGCCAGTAAGAAAGCAGTGGGTAGTGCAGCAGTATCTCGACGCGAAAGAGAACTACAAAAAGGAGGCGAAGAGAGCTCAGATCCAAAGTTGGAAGGACTTTTGCGGAAAACAAGAGCGAGAGACCATGTGGGAAGGGATTTACAGAGCGATATCATACCACGAGGCGGGACGACATACCCCCGTCCAAGACGGTAAAGTTTTGGATGGAGGGGAGTCAGCTAAGGTCCTGGCGGAGACCTTCTTCACGGAGGATAATGAAGCTGATGATGACGCGGAACACCGTAAAATAAGAGAAGATGCCCGAAAAGTGAATGATGGGACTTGCGATAACTCGCAGGACCCATTGTTCACGAGGGATGAACTCATGTGGGCCGCGTCCAGCTTCAATCCGAAGAAGGCTCCAGGCCGGGACGGCCTCACGGCAGACATATGTCTAGCGGCCATCAACTCGAACCCTGATCTTTACTTCTGGCTCGCAAGCGTTTGAGCTCTCCTGCTTCCCTCGAACTTGAAGGCTGAGGCTGCAGTGGTAGTTCTAAGGAAGCCGGATAAGCCGGATTACACACAGCCCAAAGCATACAGGCCGATTGGGCTTTGCCTGTGATGGGAAAAATTCTGGAGAAGATGGTGATGAAGAGGATTGATGGTACACTGCACCGACCATCGACACCAATATGGCTTTATGCCGCATCGCGCGCCGAATTCCTCTATGGTTGGGCGAGATCCAACACATAAAGACAGAAATAAATAATAAGAAAATAGTCTCATCATATCTTGGGATTACAGAGGGCCTTCGACAATGCGTGGTGGCCGGCAATAAAGTGCAGATTATGGATTGCCGCTCTGCACCTAAAGACGCCTGATCGATAGTTATTTTAGCAATCGATCAGTGCGTCGGTTATGCGGGGCAGAGTACAGGAAAAATACCAACAAGGGCTGTGTGCAGGATCCATCGGTGGACCGGCTTTCTGAATCTGCTGTTAAATCCTCTCCTGGTGGAACTGGAAGGTCGAGGCAATTATTGCCAAGCATTCGCTGACGATGTGGTCCTGATCTTTTCCGGGGAAAAGGCGAAGAACATAGAAGAAAAGGCAAATGGGGCTCTCGAACATGTTCAGAAGTGGGGAAAGAAGAATAAATTAAAATTTGCACCTCAAAAACAAAGGCAATGCTTGTCACAAAAAGTTAAAGTACGATTACCCACTTGAGCATGGAGGGACCCCATAAACTATGAAAAGGAAATAAAGATACTAGGATTGACAGTTGACGACGGGCTCACGTTCAACACGCACGTGAAGAACGTGAGTCGGAAGGTGCAAAATCTGTATCGTCAACTGTCAACAGCAGCGAAAGTGACGTGGGGCCTAAACCCGGAAATTATCAGGACCATTTATACAGCAGTAATAGAACCAATAGTTCTATATGCAGCTAGTTCGTGGGCGCCAGCAGCAAAGAAGAAAAGTGTAATAAAACATCTAAAAACACTCCAGAGAGGCTTTGCGCAAAAAATCATTAAGGCATACAGAACCGTATCTCATAACTCAGCACTAACGATAGCAGGGATTCTGCCTCTGGATCTCAGGGTACAGGAGGCAGCCCTACTGTATGAAGCAAAGAGAAGTGGCTCTGCAGAGTGGGTACTCGGTGACAGAGAAATAGAAGACCGCGTAGATTTCTTGACCAAACCACACCCAGTGGATCTAGTGAGGCTAGAATTTGAAAGTCTGGGGACCGTGCAGAGGTCGACCAACAAAACCCAACCAGCTGAAAATCTTTACAGATGGTAGCAAGATCGAAGGGAAGTTAAGTTACCTTCCATTTGGAGAGAGTCCGCAGAAATTAAGACCATAAAACTCAAGCTGGGAGACTTCTGCACGGTCTACCAGGCCGAACTCTTGGCCATACTAGAAGCCACCAAAATTGCACTCAATGACAAAAACGCACAGAGCTGCAGTATACTTAGTGATTCCTGCCTGTTTTCGAGGCCATCACCAGAGGAGACTCTGCACATCCTTCAGCGATGGGCGCTATCTTAAACATATTGAGAGGAAGAAAGATAGGCAAAGACATCAAATTGTTCTGGATCAAAGCCCACGCCGGAGTGAGGGCAATGAGAGAGCGGACGGGCTCGCTAAAGAAGCAGCTCTGAAAATAAAGACCAGACCCAAATATGAGAAGTGTCCTGTTTCATTCATCAAGAGGCAAATCCGTTTGAGGTCTCTTGATGAATGGAACAGGCGCTACAAAGAAGAGACGATTTATCGAACGAAAGCCTTCCTGCCAGACGCAATACAGGCATATTCAATCATAAGGAAAATAGATATTGATCCATTGACTGTAATAGACGATTAGGCACGGGGATTCTCTGATTACTTGTACAAATTCAAGAAAAAAGAGAGTCCCGCGTGCCCATGTGATGACAGTACGAATGAGACAATTATACATTTGATTACGGAGTGCCCGATATATGGAAAAGCAAGAAATGATTGTGAAATAGAAATTAATTGTAAGATAAACCTAGATAATATAAGCACAATTATAATAGATAAAAAGATTAGAAATAAGTTCATTGATTTCTGTAAATATGTGGCGAATGGAGCGATTAATAACAATAAAACTAATTAAGATAAACATAATTATAAGATGATTAAAACTATATACATATATATATACATATATATCTCTATAGATTATATACATATAAATTATCTACTTATATCGTTTAGATTTATTTTGATTTAGAAAATAAGTGCAAATTAATTAATAAAGAAAGAGAAAAAATAAAGAAAACAAAGAAAAAGATAAACTATTATACACTTAAATATATATATACTATTTATATTTATACATATATATAAATATATACTTAGAATCTAGAAACTATCACTAAGAAAATCAATTAAGATAAGAAAATAGATACCTACTAGTTGTACAAACTCTGACCCCACCAAGTCAGAGAAACAACAGAATCTCCCGAAAAGGGCAAAATGTCTTTTCCGGGAAACACTTAAAAAAAAAAAAAAAAAAAAAAAAAAAAAAAAAAAAAACCTAACCTAACCTAACCTAACCTAACCTAACCTAACCTAACCTAACCCAACCTAACCTAACTCCAACCCAACCCAACCTCGGTTCCTGGCGCAGGGACGCACCGACTTAATCGCAGTCTGCAGGAGCGAAGACTCTTTCTATGAGGAGGAGTCTTGGTTTCAGTGCAATCAGTCAACGGCGTCGGGAAGTGACGACCTCATCGCCCGTTGGAGCAGGGAGACTGTATAGTCTTCTCTTCAGTGCAATCAGTCGAGTCGTGCGGCGAGTCCGCCCCTAGGGTGGCTGCTGGTTTAGGCCACGTCGGGCGCACCCGTAGCCCGCTCATAGCACTCCCTGAAAGGGATGGGGACTTCTGGTCACTGAGACCGAAGTCAAGAGGAAGACAACCTTCACCACCTTAATCCAAGGTAATGACGTGCCGAGGGGATGAATGGCCAAGGGGATTGGTCATTAGCGTCCAAAGCTGTGGATCAGCAATCTATAAGCACCATGATGAACAGTTTTAAAGACATAAGTCCCCAGGTGGGTCCCAGCCATATGGCTGGGGAATCCCACACGGTGCCCAGCACCGTCTGCCCTCCGTACTCTGGGGTGGGCAAAACTGTTGTAGGAGTTAAGACCGGTGCATCGACGGCGAGCGACGTGATAGAAGTAAAGCAGCGTCCCCAGATGGACGCTGCTGCTAAAGTAGCAGCAGAAGAGCCGCGACCCAAGACGGCGTAGGCAGCGGTCGACGACGACCCATACCGGATTGACAGGTTGCGCCACGCGCGTCTATCGCTGTGCCGCGCTTCCAGAAGCGCGAGTGGTGCTGGAGCGCCTGAGCGTCGAGAAAGAAGCGGGGCGATGTCACCATGACCCCGCTGCTTCAAACAGTGATGGTGAGAGGCTGCATCAGACTGCAGCCTCGATATCACTGAGGAGGTGGCGTGCGGCCCCGCTTCTGGCAGGACCGCAAGCGCCGCCTCAGTGATGATGGAGGACCGCTTCCTCGGAGGACGAGGATAAGCGGAAACGTCGTGGGCGCCCGCCTACGACTGGCCAATACGTGGGCTACGGCAAAGCCAAAGCCGCGTTGGAGGCCGAGAGGCGCAAGGAGTGGAAACTCCGCGCTGAAGAAGAGTTGGTTGCGTTGGCAGCGAAGTACCGTCGGGCGAGGGAGAGGAGACTCTCCAAATTGCCGGCGCTGGAGCCAGGTAGAGCTCCGGACGCAGAGACGGCTGCAACGCTGCAACATCAGGTGGTAGATGACGTTGCGCTGATCACGGTGATCGCCAACAAATCTAATAACCTGAAGTCTGACCTGGCACGGGACTTGAAGGCGGCTGCAGCCTCCGTAAAGGCGGCTGTTGCGGCAATCGGGGCTCGTACCGAGTCGGACGAAACGCCTACTCGCAGCAGAGAACGCCCGTCTGCGCGCAGAGGTGGCCGATTTCCGTAAGGAATTGGCCAGCCTCAGGGCGCAATTCGACGAGAGGAGCGGCGGGAACGTCCCGCGCCCTCACGTGGACGTCGGAGAGAAATCCCCGAAGAGGGGACGACTCGCTCGGCGAAGAGGAAGCGGTCCACTGGCACCGTTCCCGAATCGGCCTCAGTGCCGATCGAGGAGATATGCCGGACAGTGATGCTGCAGGTGGGGACAATGGTCTCGGCCCGCTTGGCATCGCTGGAGGATCGCCTCCTACCCGAGAAAAGGATACGGCCGCCGTTGCGCAGCTGCGCGTCTGGAGGCACCAGCCGCCAAGAACGCAGCGCCCAAAGCGGCCAAGGTAGTTGCCAACCCTGCCCCCAAACCCCCTAAGGGTAAGGGGAAAGGGAAAGGTAAAAGCAGGCCGGCGGAAGAAGCTCCGCCGAAAAGGCTTTCAAGCCCGCGCCCGCGCCACCTCCACTGGAGGAGGCGTGGAACGTAGTGGCGAGAAAGCCAAAGAAGGCGACGAAGCTGCTGCCTAAACCGCAGCAGCAAATACCGAAACGGCAGAACGGGGGAGGCAAGAGCCAGAAGCCGCAAAAGCCGCGTGCCCCACGGGCCGCGGCCGTAGTGGTGACTCTGGAGCCTGAGGCATCGACGAGGGGCGTCACGTACGCCCAAGTCATCGCCCAGGCGAAGGAGAGGGTGAACCTTGCCGAACTCGGGATAGCCGGGCTTCGGTTCAGGACGGCGGCGACTGGTGCGCGCATCTTAGAGGTGCCCGGCATCAACAACGGCGAGAGGGTCGATAACCTCGCAAGGAGACTCCGGGAGTCTCTTGGCGAGGGGATCGTGCGCATCGCCAGGCCGGTCAGGTGCGTCGAGTTGAGGGTCTCAGGACTCGACGACTCGGTGACGAGCGCAGACGTTGTAGCAGCGGTGGCGCGGGTGGGGGCTGTTCGGCCGATCAGATTCGGTCGAGCGTCGTCAAACTCGCCGCCTCCGGTCTCGGGATGGTGTTTCTGCACTGTCCCGTAGAAGCTGCGAAGAAAGTGGTGAACGGAGGCAGACTCCTGGTAGGCTGGGTGTCTGCTCAAGTCACACTTTAGAGAGGAAGCCGAAGCTTTGTTTCCGGTGCCACGAGAAGGGGCACGTGGTAGCAAAGTGCACGTCCGGAAGGGACCGCAGTGGTGAGTGCTACCGCTGCGGAATGATCGGCCACAAGGCGGCCACTTGTACCGCCAAGCCGCACTGCAACACTTGCAGTGCGGCCGGGCGCTTCAGCCGATCATAGATGTGGCGGTGTAAAGCGCGGGAAGGGCGAGTCGTCAAGGCGACACCGTCCACTTCGGCACGGCCACCAAGAATGCGAAGGTAGGCGGCAAGCGCAACGGGAAAGGCCGAAGCCTCTCCGAAGCCCGGAAGCGCCGGGCACGAGTGCAAGCTCAGTGCCTGAGGAGAATAAAATGTCCGTCGAATAACGATGGACATCAAGTTTCTCCAGGTGAACATCAACCACTGCGCCAGAGCTCAGGACCTTCTGTACCAGAGCATGGCGGAGCGGTCGATTAACGTTGTAGTGGTCAGCGAGCCGTACTACGTTCCCTCCTGGGATAACTGGGCGGGGACCTAGACGCGACGGTGGCCATAGGCACTGTGACCTCGAACGGCTCTCCCAACTTAGAGTTGGTAGAACGCGGGCGGGTTACGTTGCAGGAGGGTAGCGGATATGCTGGTGGTGGGGGCATACTTCTCGCCGAATCGCAGCTTAGCCGAATTCGAGCGGCTGCTCGACAGAGTAGATGCACTCATCGGTCGCATCGGGTCGGCACGTATTCTCTTCGCCGGGGACCCCAATGCCAAGTCGGAGGCGTGGGGTGCCGGGGACGAGCGCGCGGTGCCGCACTCGAGGAGTTTGCGATCGGTGCCGGGTTAGTCGTGATCAATCGGGGTCGACGAACACGTGCGTGCGGAAACAGGGCGGTTCCATAGTGGACGTAACGTTCGCAGGAGATGCCCTGGCCCGCCGTATCGGGGATTGGGAGGTGCTCGAGAGCGTGGAGACACTGTCGGATCATTTGTACATCCGATTCAGTGTCTCCGCGGCCTCAGGCACGCCGACCGATCCTAGTCGACCCTGATCGGGGACGGCACTCGTTGGGCGTTGAAGCGTCTGGATCGTGACCTCCTTGAGGGAGGCGGCATTGATCGAGGCGTGGGTACGCGAAGGAGGAAAGGGCAACGGGCCCTTCGTTAGGGGAAGCAGATGACGTCGAAGGGGAAGCGGAGAGACTCGTGGAAGCCATGTCGCACGTGTGTGACGTGAGCATGCCGCGGGTGCGCCCCTTCCGAGACGTGCTGTGCACTGGTGGACAGCGGATCTGGGACGGCTTCGCAGCGCTTGCGTGGCGAGCCGACGTAGGCTACCACAGGTGTCGACGCCGACGAAGGCGCGACCCGGCCGAGGAGGAGCGGCTCTATGCGGAACATAGGGCCAACGTGATGGAATTGGTGAAAGCGATCTCTGAAGCGAAGAAGGCTTCGGAGGTAGAGATGTTAGAGTCCTTTGAGGCTGACCCGTACGGGAAACCGTACAAGAGGGTGCGGCAAAAGCTGCGCCCTTGGCGGCCTCCACTGACTCGCACTCTGCCGCCGGAACTTCGATCGGACGATTCGCACACTATTTCCGTCAGTGGCGAATGTGTCCCGTGGGGCCGTAGAATCCTCCCGACCGGATGACGCACCGGAAGTTAGCGAAGGGGAACTGTCAGCGGCCATAAAAGGATGCGTGTCAAAGACACCGCTCCTGGGCCCGACGGTATACCCGGTCGCGCCTGGGCCTTAGGCTCGGGTCCGTTGGAGCCATGGACACGGTCGCTGTTCACGGCGTGTCTGAAGCGGGGCCGGTTTCCACGTATTTGGAAGACGGGGAAGCTGGTGCTGCTAAAGAAGGGTGGGAAAGCGGACGATACACCGTCTTCGTATCGGCCCGTCGTGCTGTTGGACGAGGTGAGCAAGCTCTTCGAGCGCGTTATTGCAGCTCGCCCCATTCGACACATGGAGGAGACTGACCGGATCTGAGCGACCATCAGTTCGGATTCCGCCGAGGCAAGTCGACCGTAGATGCGATCGCAAGGGTCAGGTGCCTCGCGGAAGACGCGGTGTCTCGCGGTGAGGTGGTGTTGGCGGTGTCTCGACATCGCCAATGCGTTCAACACCTTACCGTGGGGAACCATCACCGCGGCTCTGGTCGAGTTCGGGATACCGACGTACCTGAGACGGACGATCGGGGAGCATCTCTCGACCGATTCGTTAGGTACCCGACGCGAGACGAGTGGTGTCGGCACGGAGTGTCGTGCGGCGTTCCGCAGGGTTCGGTCCTTGGGCCGCTCCTGTGGAACATCGGTTACGACTCGGTGCTACGCGGAGCCAACCTCAGGAGTCGACGTGACTTGTTACGCCGACGACACCCTGGTGACGGCTCGCGGACGCACCTTTAGGAGGCGCGTATTGGCGACTGCGGGAGTAGCCCAAGTCGTCGAACGCATTAGGCGATTGGGACTGGAGGTGGCGCTGAGCAAGTGTGAGGCATTGTGCTTCCACGACGCTCGGAACGCCCCTCCGCCTGGTGCGGAGTTGATAGTCGGTGGACTTCCATCGCCGTCGGTACTTCTCTGAAGTGCGGGATATCCTCGACGGCAGATGGAAGTTCGACGAGCACTTTCGGCAATTGGGCCCGAAGCTCATTCGAGCCGCCGGGTCCTTGAGCCGACTTCTTCCGAACCTAGGAGGGCCTAGCGTCCGATGTCGGCGACTGTACACCGGGGTGGTGCGGTCGATGGCGTTGTACGGGCACCCATATGGGCTGCAGACCTGTCAGCCCGTGGCCTGACATTGCTGCGATCACCGCAGCGTGTCATGGCCATACGGGTGATACGCGGTTACCGCACCGTCTCTTCGAGGCGGCGTGTCCTAGCTGGGACGCCGCCGTGGGAACTCGAGGCCGAGTCGCTTGCGCGCGTCTACTGGCGGCGGAAGCGCGTCCTTAAACGGGCGAGCATCCGTCTCCAGAAGACGAGGAGGTGGCGCCGCGAGGCTATGAGGTGACGTCTTCGGCGCTGGAGCAACAGCTCTAAACCCGTTGCACGGTCGTCTCACGGTGGAAGCCGTCCGACCGGTGTTGGCGGACTGGCTCAACAGGGATTGCGGAGTCCTCAAGTTCCGCCTGGTGCAGATACTCACGGGGCACGGCTGCTTCGGGAGCCATCTGTACTTGCGTAGTAGTAGCGGTAGGACGGACGAGGCGTGCGATGAATGCGGCCACACTGTGGACACGTCGTCGCACACCTTGGCTGATTGCCCGCGCTGGGGAGGATAGGGCCGCGCTCGTAGCGTAATGAAGATGACCTCCTGCCGGCTGTGGTTCGTTCCATGGTCGGTAGCGAGGCGTCATGGGATGCGGTAGACCGATTCTGCGACTCTATTATGTCGCAGAAACGGATACCGAACGATCTAAGGCAGGTGCCTGGGAGGCAAGACGCGGTCGAAGTGCATAGAAGGCCCATCGCCAACAGGCGGGGCCGAGCACAAGACCGCCGAATGCCTCCTTAGGCCGGGGAACCTGGCGTCGCGACCGACATGGGCCGTTGGTCCGGCGCCCCCTCGGAGAGGAGTTCCCACAGGAATCGGCGGCGCGTTTGTATTCGACGCGCCGCAGTGTAGTAATTGGCTAAGGGGGTGCTACTCACCCCTCACAAATTAGGAGCCAGGTACGGGCGCGGCCGGGGTTGCGGAAGAACTGTGGGATGTTATCCCGTGACCCCACATACATGGTCGTATGGGGAATACCGTGTGAAGATTTTAGTCGGTTGGAGCCCGACACTACCGCCGTCGCCGGCCCTTATGGCTTCGGGGTGTGCACCTGCATTTTGTTACACACGTAAATAAAACCTAACCTAACCTAACCTAACCTAACCTAACCTCGGCGTCGGGAAGTGACGACCTCATCGCCCGTTGGAGTAGGAGACTGTATGAATCTTCTCTTCAGTGCAATCAGTCGAGTCGTGCGGCGAGTCCGCCCCTACCGAGGTGGCGTAGCCAGGCCACGTCGGGCGCACCCGTAGCCGCTCATAGCACTCCCGAGCGGGCGAGACTTCCGTCACTGGACCGAGAAGTCAAAGAAGACAACCTCTCAAATTACCCCAATCCCAAGGTACGACGTGCCGAGGGGATGAATGGCCAAGGGGATTGGTCATTAGCGTCCAAAGCTGTGGATCAATGATCTACCATGATGAACAGTTTTAAGACGCAGAAGTCCCCAGGTGGGTCCCAGCCATGTAACAGAATCCCACGGTGCCCAGCACCGTCTGCCCTTCGTACTCTGGGGTGGGCAAAACTGTTGTAGGAGTTGACACCGGTGCATCGACGGCGAGCGACGCGGGAAAAGCAGCGTCCCCAGATGGACGCTGCTAAAGCTAACTTTAATAGAAGAGCCGCGACCCAAGACGGGCGCAGGCAATGGGTCGAAGACCCTACACGGATCAGACAGGCTCGCACATCTTATAACCGCGCTTCCAGAAGCGCGAGTGGTGCTGGAGCGCCTGAGCGTCGAGAAAGAAGCGGGGCGATGTCACCATGACCCCGCTGCTCAAACAGTGACAGAGAGGCTGCATCAGACTGCAGCTCGATATCACTGAGGTAGCGTGCGGCTCCCGCTTCTGGCAGGACCGCAAGCGCCGCCTCAGTGATGATAGGTAAACCGCTTCCTCGGAGGACGAGGATAAGCGGAAACGTCGTGGGCGCCCGCCTACGACTGGCCAATACGTGGGCTACGGCAAAGCCAAAGCCGCGTTGAGGCCGAGAGGCGCAAGGAGTGGAAACTCCGCGCTGAAGAAGAGTTGGTTGCGTTAGCAGCGAAGTACCGTCGGGCGAGGAGACTCTCCAAGTGCGCTTCTGGGTAGGTAAGGGCTCCCGGACGCGAAGACGGCTGCAACGCTGCAACATCAGGTGGTAGATGACGTTGCGCTGATCACGGTGATCGCCAACAAATCTAATAACCTGAAGTCTGACCTGGCACGGGACTTGAAGGCGGCTGCAGCCTCCGTAAAGGCGGCTGTTGCGGCAATCGGGGCTCGTACCGAGTCGGACGAAACGCGCCTACTCGCAGCAGAGAACGCCCGTCTGCGCGCAGAGGTGGCTGATTTCCGTAAGGAATTGGCCAGCCTCAGGGCCTGGTCGACTGTGAAGGAGCGGCAGGAACGTCCCGCGCCCTCTCACGTGGACGTCGGAGAGAAATCCCCTGAAGAGGGGACGACTCGCTCGGCGAAGGAAAGCAGTCCACCGCGTTGCCCCGGAATCAGCCTCAGTGCCGATCGAGGAGATATGCCGGACAGTGATGCTGCAGGTGGGGACCATGGTCTCGGCCCGCTTGGCATCGCTGGAGGATCGCCTCCTACCGGAGAAAGGATACGGCCGCCGTTGGGTGCAGCTGCGCGTCTGGAGGCACCAGCCGCCAAGAACGCAGCGCCCAAAAGCAGGTAGTTGTTATGGCCACTGCCCCAAACCCCTAAGGGTAAGGGGAAAGGGAAAGGCAAAAAGAGCAGGCCGGCGGAAGAAGCTCCGCCGAAAAGGCATTCAGCCCGCGCCCGCGCCACCTCCACTGAGGGAGGCGTGGAACGTAGTGGCGAGAAAGCCAAAGAAGGCGACGAAGCTGCTGCCTAAACCGCAGCAGCAAATACCGAAACGGCAGAACGGGGAGGCAAGAGCCAGAAGCCGCAAAGCCGCGTGCCCCACGGGCCGCGGCCGTAGTGGTGACTCTGGAGCCTGGGAGAGGGCATCGACGAAGGGCGTCACGTACGCCTCAAGTCATCGCCCAGGCGAAGGAGAGGGTGAACCTTGCCGAACCTGGATAGCCGGGCTTCGGTTCAGGACGGCGGCGACTGGTGCGCGCATCTTAGAGGTGCCCGGCATCAACAACGGCGAGAGGGCCGATAACCTCGCAAGGAGACTCCGGAGTCTCTGGCGAGGGGATCGTGCGCATCGCCAGGCCGGTCAGGTGCGTCGAGTTGAGGGTCTCAGGACTCGACGACTCGGTGACGAGCGCAGACGTTGTAGCAGCGGTGGCGCGGGTGGGGGGTTGTTCGGCCGACCAGATTCGGTCGAGCGTCGTCAA
The DNA here is from genome assembly GCA_029286785.1 of Meandrusa payeni. Classification (NCBI taxonomy): domain Eukaryota; kingdom Metazoa; phylum Arthropoda; class Insecta; order Lepidoptera; family Papilionidae; genus Meandrusa; species Meandrusa payeni. The sequence goes on along the minus strand of JAGSMX010000102.1, from coordinate 24,206 downwards.
ACTCGCCGCCTCCGGTCTCGGGATGGTGTTTCTGCACTGTCCCGTAGAAGCTGCGAAGAAAGTGGTGAACGGAGGCAGACTCCTGGTAGGCTGGGTGTCTGCTCAAGTCACACTTTTAGAGAGGAAGCCGAAGCTTTGTTTCCGGTGCCACGAGAAGGGGCACGTGGTAGCAAAGTGCACGTCCGGAAGGGACCGCAGTGGTGAGTGCTACCGCTGCGGAATGATCGGCCACAAGGCGGCCACTTGTACCGCCAAGCCGCTTGCTGCAACACTGCAGTGCAGCCCGGGCGCTTTCTGACCGATCATAGATGTGGCGGTGTAAAGTGCGGAAGGGGCGAGTCGTCAAGGCGACACCGTCCACTTCCGGCACGGCCACCAAGAATGCGAAGGTAGGCGGCAAGCGCAACGGAAAGGCCCGGAGAGCCTCCGAAGCGGAAGCGCCGGGCACGAGCGCAAGCTCAGTGCCTGAGGAGAATAAAATGTCCGTCGAATAACGATGGACATCAAGTTTCTCCAGGTGAACATCAACCACTGCGCCAGAGCTCAGGACCTTCTGTACCAGAGCCTGGCGGAGCGGTCGATCAACGTTGTAGTGGTCAGCGAGCCGTACTACGTTCCCTCCTGGGATAACTGGGCGGGGACCTAGACGACAGTGGCCATAGGCACTGTGATTCGAACGGCTCTCCCAACTTAGAGTTGGTAGAACGCGGGCGGGAATTACGTTGCAGGGAGGGTAGCGGATATGCTGGTGGTGGGGAAGATTTCGCCGAACCGCAGCTTAGCCGAATTCGAGCGGCTGCTCGACAGAGTAGGTGCACTCATTGGTCGCAACGGGTCGGCACGTATTCTCTTCGCCGGGGACCTCAATGCCAAGTCTGAGGCGTGGGGTGCCCGGGGACGAGCGCGCGGTGCCGCACTCGAGGAGTTTGCGATCGGTGCCGGGTTAGTCGTGCTCAATCGGGGTCGACGAACACGTGCGTGCGGAAACAGGGCGGTTCCATAGTGGACGTAACGTTCGCAGGAGACGCCCTGGCCCGCCGTATCGGGGATTGGGAGGTGCTCGAGGGCGTGGAGACACTGTCGGATCATTTGTACATCCGATTCAGTGTCTCCGCGGCCTCGAACCGCCGACCGATCCTAGTCGATATGATCGGGGACGGCACTCGTTGGGCGTTGAAGCGTCTGGATCGTGACCTCCTTGAGGAGGCGGCATTGATCGAGGCGTGGGTACGCGAAGGGAGGGAAAGACAGCAGGCCCTTCGTTAGGGGGAAGCAGATGACGTCGAAGGGGAAGCGGAGAGACTCGTGGAAGCCATGTCGCACGTGTGTGACGTGAGCATGCCGCGGGTGCGCCCCTTCCTCCGAGAGACGTGCTGTGCACTGGTGGACAGCGGATCTGGGACGGCTTCGCAGCGCTTGCGTGGCGAGCCGACGTAAATTACCGGGTGTCGACGCCGACGAAGGCGCGGTGACAGCCGAGAACGGCTCTATGCGGAACATAGGGCCAACGTGATGGAATTGGTGAAAGCGATCTCTGAAGCGAAGAAGGCTTCGGAGGTAGAGATGTTAGAGTCCTTGAGGCTGACCCGTACGGGAAACCGTACAAGAGGGTGCGGCAAAGCTGCGCCCTTGGCGGCCTCCACTGACTCGCACTCTGCCGCCGGAACTTCTCGATCGGACGATTCGCACACTATTTCCATCAGTGGCGAATGTGTCCCGTGGGGGCCGTAGAATCCTCCCGACCGGATGACGCACCGGAAGTTAGCGAAGGGGAACTGTCAGCGGCCATAAAAGGATGCGTGTCAAAGACACCGCTCCTGGGCCCGACGGTATACCCGGTCGCGCCTGGGCCTTAGGCTCGGGTCCGTTGGAGCCATGGACACGGTCGCTGTTCACGGCGTGTCTGAAGCAGGGCCGGTTTCCACGTATTTGGAAGACGGGGAAGCTGGTGCTGCTAAAGAAGGGTGGGAAAGCGGACGATACACCGTCTTCGTATCGGCCCGTCGTGCTGTTGGACGAGGTGAGCAAGCTCTTCGAGCGCGTTATTGCAGCTCGCCTCATTCGACACATGGAGGAGACTGGACCGGATCTGAGCGACCATCAGTTCGGATTCCGCCGAGGCAAGTCGACCGTAGATGCGATCGCAAGGGTCAGGTGCCTCGCGGAAGACGCGGTGTCTCGCGGTGAGGTGGTGTTGGCGGTGTCTCTCGACATCGCCAATGCGTTCAACACCTTACCGTGGGGAACCATCACCGCGGCTCTGGTCGAGTTCGGGATACCGACGTACCTGAGACGGACGATCGGGGAGTATCTCTCGGACCGATTCGTTAGGTACCCGACGCGAGACGAGTGGTGTCGGCGCAGATGTCGTGCGGCGTTCCGCAGGGTTCGGTCCTTGGGCCGCTCCTGTGGAACATCGGTTACGACTCGGTGCTACGCGGAGCCAACCTCAGGGGAGTCGACGTGACTTGTTACGCCGACGACACCCTGGTGACGGCTCGCGGACGCACCTTTAGGAGGCGCGCGTATTGGCGACTGCGGGAGTAGCCCAAGTCGTCGAACGCATTAGGCGATTGGGACTGGAGGTGGCGCTGAGCAAGTGTGAGGCATTGTGCTTCCACGACGCTCGGAACGCCCCTCCGCCTGGTGCGGAGTTGATAGTCGGTGGGACTTCCATCGCCGTCGGTACTTCTCTGAAGTACTTGGGACTCGTCCTCGACGGCAGATGGAAGTTCGACGAGCACTTTCGGCAATTGGGCCCGAAGCTCATTCGAGCCGCCGGGTCCTTGAGCCGACTTCTTCCGAACCTAGGAGGGCCTTAGCGTCCGATGTCGGCGACTGTACACCGGGTGGTGCGGTCGATGGCGTTGTACGGGGCACCCATATGGGCTGCAGACCTGTCAGCCCGTGGCCTGACATTGCTGCGATCACCGCAGCGTGTCATGGCCATACGGGTGATACGCGGTTGCAATTCCCTTCAGGCGGCGTGCGTCCTAGCTGGGACGCCGCCGTGGGAACTCGAGGCCGAGTCGCTGCGCGCGTCTACTGGCGACGGAAGCGCGTCCTTAAACGGGCGAGCATCCGTCTCCAGAAGACGAGAGGAGGTGGCGCCGCGAGGCGCGAGGTGACGTGCTTCGGCGCTGGGAGCAGCGGCTCCTAAACCCGTTGCACGGTCGCCTAACGGTGGAAGCCGTCCGACCGGTGCTGGCGGACTGGCTCAAAAGGGATTGCGGAGTCCTCAAGTTCCGCCTGGTGCAGATACTCACGGGGCACGGCTGCTTCGGGAGCTATCTGTACTGCATCGAAATAACAGCGGTAGGACGGACGAGGCGTGCGATGAATGTGGCCACACTGTGGACACGTCGTCACACACCTTGGCCGATTGCCCGCGCTGGGGAGGATAGGCCGCGCTCGTAGCGGCAATAGGGAGTGACCTCTCACTGCCGGCTGTGGTTCGTTCCATGGTCGGTAGCGAGGCGTCATGGGATGCGGTAGACCGATTCTGCGACTCTATTATGTCGCAGAAACGGGATACCGAACGTCTAAGGGAGCGGGTGCCTAGGAGGCAAGACGCGGTCGAAGTGCATAGAAGGCCCATCGCCAACAGGCGGGGCCGAGCACAAGACCGCCGAATGCCTCCTTAGGCCGGGGAACCTGGCGTCGCGGCCGACATGGGCCGTTGGTCCGGCGCCCCCCTCGGAGAGGGTTCCCACAGGGAACGGCGGCGCGTTTGTATTCGACGCGTCGCAGTGTAGTAATTGTCTAAGGGGGGGTGCTTCTCACCCTCCTAGGTAGGGCCCGGAGTACGGGCGCGGCCGGGGGTTGCGGAAGAACTGTGGGATGTTATCCGTGACCCCACATACATGGTCGTATGGGGAATACCGTGTGAAGATTTTAGTCGGTTGGAGCCCGACACTACCGCCGTTGCCGGCCCTTATGGCTTCGGGGTGCACCTGCATTTTGTTACACGTAAATAAAAAAACCTAGCCTAGCCTGGCAACGCTTGTTAACACTGGGGAATCGAGTTATTAACCATCCTCCGGTACCCTGGGTGAGCCCGGAGGGATGTGTGGGACTCGGCCTGGGCAGCCCATACCCACTAAACCTACCGCGAATGCCATCAGCCGTTATGAGCAGGGTGCCCCGGATCTGTCAGCGACAGGACACCCAACGACCGGCCGGTCTCGGCAAGACCGGACTTCACCTTCGAAGGGGACTCCTCCGGCACTCAGAGAAGTCCCGACGACGCCGAAGCATGCTGGGGCCAGGTTTACATCCTGGCCCCGCTTCAATACGGGGCGGCGAAAGGGAGACGTATGAAACGTCTCCTGCGCACCCCGATTCGTCGCCTGCGGAAGGAGGGAGCCCCACGGCTCCCCTCCTAATATCGTCAGCCTCCTTCTGAGACATGACTGTCTCGCAGAGGCGACCGCCAGCAAGACCTGTCACTCCGTACCATCGCAAGTGCGAGGCTCGGAAGTGACAGGTCACCTCCACCGATGGCGGATGCCAGATCGTGACGCTGTGCTGCCCATCTCGGGCACACCTCCAAGGTGTGCTGGGCAGAGTCCACCACAGCGCCACAATCGTGGCACCGCTCATCAGCTTCTCCCATTGGGCCGTCCGACACAGGTAGTCCCCGAAGCATCCATGCCCCGTGAACACCTGCGTCAGACGGAAGGTGGCTTTTGCGCCTCCTGCGCATCCATCGCTCCAGGACCGGGCGCAGAGCACCCGTTGTACGTTTACCGTACGGGTGATGCGCCAGGTCCTGCTCCCACCTCGGCAAAGTGCCACTTCACCCAACCGACGGATCCGCCGGACCTCTTCTGGCAGAGGTTTGCTCTCCGAGGGCCTCTATCGAGACATAGTCGGACACCTCGGCTAGAACCCCGCCACGAGCTCCCACGGCGGATCGCCGGCAAGCGAAGTGGCTGCTGCCCACGAGACCGTACGGTACCCCGGATGACCCTAATCGCGACAATCCGCTGCGCCTGCGCAGCTGGGTGAGCGATTGCCGCGAGATAGGTCACCCGCCCAGATGGGGCACCATTGCGTATTCATACCGACAGACCCGGGTATAGCCGCCTGCACGCCGCGCTGGGTCCTCCGAGGTTCGGGAGGAGTCTTCCAGCATGACTGCCGTCCTCGGACCTTCGGCCCCAACTTTAATTGCGGAAATTAGGGGTCGAAGGTCCATCCTCATCGAGGGTGAGTCCCAGATATTTCATCTGGGAGCTCACCTCACTCTCTCCAATGAGGAGGGTGGCACCCGGAGGTCCTTACGCCCGGCCCCGCGGAAGAGGAGGGCTTCGGTCTTCTCCAGTTTTGCGAAGCCTAGCATAACATGCGGCTGGCGACGAGGTCAACTCCGACCTCCGCCAGCCGCGCCGCCTCCAACAATACTCCTTTCGGGAATATGCGAGGGTGTCATCTGCATAACAGATGACACCCATCCCCGAAGGAGGAACGACTCCCGCAGAGTTGATCGTAGCCGATGTCCCACAGAATCGGGCCCCAACACCGATCCTTGTGGGACACCGCGCTCGGCTCTTCTCCACCTGCAAGACCCTCCGGTCCTCGTATGCCACCCTCTCTGGAAGTGAAGCGCCCAACAATCTCCTCAGATACAGGGCACTTCGAAATATTCGAGTGCCGCCTGTATCACTACATGAGGAGACTGTTGAAGGCATTGGCGATGTCCAGTGACACCGCCAACACTACCTCTCCCCGACGCCCCGCCTCTTCCGTCACCGCCCGCAGGCGTCGGAGGGCATCGACGGTCGACCGGCGGGCCCGGAACCCGAATTGATACTCGTAGAGTTTCGGGCCCGGACCTTCCTCAATATGCCGGACGAGGCGGCGAGCCACGACCCTCTCCAGGGCCTTGCCAGCCTCGTCCAGCAACACGACCGGTCGAACCGCCGAAGCCGAGTCCGGGGGCCGACTGTCCTTCGGGAGAAGACACAGCCGACCCTCCTTCCAGGCCCTCGGGAACTGCCCCGACCGCAGACAGCGGTCGAACAGCTCCCTAAGGGCCTGACCGAGGTGCACGAGGGAAGGGCCAGAACCTTCCGTGCACCCCGTCGAACCAGTGCCCTCCGCCTACTCTGGAGGCAGGTCAGAACTGCCTCCATTTCGGACTCCGTGACGGGTGGTGGCGGGACGTCTTCGACGTCCGGCGTCTGCCGAGCCATCCTGGGGGGAGTAAAGCCCACAGGGGCGTCGGGGAAGAGTTCCCCGACTATCCTCCCCAGGAGTCCTGGCTGGATCACTCTGGTGAGAGGGGCCGACTGGGTGCGGAGTTTCTCCCGCACCCTTTATATGGTCGGCCCCAAGGGTCTCTTTCGAGACCCTCCACCATGTCCAGCCAGGCTACTCGCTGGCTCGGCAGATGGCCAGCTGCAGGATCTTCTTCTTCTCCACATAGACCCTGTACAGCCGGCCATCTCTTTCCACGTCCTGGGGTCGGCGCCGCCTGCTTCGGGTGTATGCCCTTCGGGCCCCGTTGCAGGCGACGCGAGGCGATCGGCAATCTGTGTCGACCACCAGAAGACCGCCCGCCTAGGGGGGGGACGCACAACACGAGGCATGGCCGCTCTGCAGACGTTATGGAGAACGTCGCAGAAGCGGCCAGCCGCATCGTCCACCCCCCCATCTTCGGTCGGCGGGAGGCCCCAGCGGCCGACAATTGCCGCCTCTAATGCCAGTTCCCGGTCGAGCTTTGTAAGGGCCCAACGCGGGAACCGGCTTCGACCCCAGGACTTAGACGCCGGACGTCCGGAGGTTGGAGACACCTCGAACCTTATGTATTTATGGTCCGAAAGTGTCTCCACCTCCGTCTCCACTCTCCAATTCTCCACTTGCCGTGCGACGGCCGGAGTGGCGAACGACAAGTCCACCACTGAACCTCCCGACCGCCGCACGCATGTGTGGGCTGTCCCCACATTGAGTAGGGACAGCCCGGCAGCTAGCGCCCACTCTTCCACCTCTCTCCCTTTAGGGTTCGTGCGGGGTTTCCTGCCGTGGACTTGGCATTGAGGTCCCCAACACGAACACCTGGAGAGGCGCTAGCTGCCCCACCACCAGCCTGGTGAGCGCCTGGCGGTTCCGCCTGCTGGCCGGCAGGTCGCGGTTCGGGGAGAAGTAGACCTGACTAGAGCCACTCTCCCCGAACCGCCGCCACGGTAGTACCCGTGGCCCCTCGCTTTGGGGACGAGGGGCGGGCTCATAGCCCTCACGGTGATGGCAACGGAACCGTCCAGATCCCCCAGCCAATGTGGTAGGAGGGGACAAAGTACGGCTCCGCCATCACCGCGAGATTGACGTTCCACTCCGCCATGGACTGCAGGAGGAGATCCTGCGCCGCGGCGGAGTGGTTGGCGTTCGCCTGAGTAGTTTGAGATGTCTGGCCATCAACCAGACATCTCACTTTTGAGCCTCCCGCAGCCCGTTGTGGCTGGGCCGAGCTTTCCACGGGTGGATGGAGGGCGGCACGACATGCCCCCATCACGTGGCTGGCCGGCTTGCCTGCATCGGCGCAGACCGCACAGTGCGGTGGCGCCGAGCAGGCAGCGGCCTTGTGCCCCTCTGTGGACGTCGGAGAGGAATCCCCCAAGAGGGGACGACTCTGCTTCCGGCGAAGAGGAAGCGGTCCACCGGCACTGTTCGCCCCGAATCGGCCCCAGTGCCGATCGAGGAGATATGCCGGACAGTGATGCTGCAGGTGGGGACCATGGTCTCGGCCCGCTTGGCATCGCTGGAGGATCGCCTCCTTACCGGAAAGAATACGGCCGCCGTTGCGCAGCTGCGCGACTGGAGGCTCCAGCCGCCAAGAACGCAGCGCCCAAAGCGGTTAAGGTAGTTGCCAACCCTGCCCCCAAACCCCTAAGGGTAAGGGAAAGGGAAAGGCAAAAGAGCAGGCCGGCGGAAGAAGTTCCGCTGAAGAAGGCTTTCAAGCCCGCGCCCGCGCCACCTCCACTGGAGGAGGCGTGGAACGTAGTGGCGAGAAAGCCAAAGAAGACGACCAAGCTGCTGCCTAAACCGCAGCAGCAAGCGCCGAGACGGCAGAACGGGGGAGGCAAGAGCCCGAAGCCGCAAAAGCCGCGTGCCCCACGGGCCGCGGCCGTAGTGGTGACTCTGGAGCCTGAGGCATCGACGAAGGGCGTCACGTACGCCCAAGTCATCGCCCAGGCGAAGGAGAGGGTGAACCTTGCCGAACTCGGGATAGCCGGGCTTCGGTTCAGGACGGCGGCGACTGGTGCGCGCATCTTAGAGGTGCCCGGCATCAACAACGGCGAGAGGGCCGATAACCTCGCAAGGAGACTCCGGGAGTCTCTGGGCGAGGGGATCGTGCGCATCGCCAGGCCGGTCAGGTGCGTCGAGTTGAGGGTCTCAGGACTCGATGACTCGGTGACGAGCGCAGACGTCGTAGCAGCGGTGGCGCGGGTGGGGGGTTGTTCGGCCGACCAGATTCGGTCGAGCGTCGTCAAACTCGCCGCCTCCGGTCTCGGGATGGTGTTTCTGCACTGTCCCGTAGAAGCTGCGAAAAAAGTGGTGAACGGAGGCAGACTCCTGGTAGGCTGCGTCTGCTCAAGTCACACTTTTAGAGAGGAAGCCGAAGCTTTGTTTCCGGTGCCACGAGAAGGGGCACGTGGTAGCAAAGTGCACGTCCGGAAGGGACCGCAGTGGTGAGTGCTACCGCTGCGGAATGATCGGTTAGCCAAGGCGGCTACTTGTACTGGCTAAGCCGCACTGCAATTTGCAGTGTGCGGCCGGAAAACGGCCGATCATAGATGTGGCGGTGTAAAGTGCGGGAAGGGGCGAGTCGTCAAGGCGACACCGTCCACTTCCGGCACGGCCACCAAGAATGCGAAGGTAGGCGGCAAGCGCAACGGGAAAGGCCCGAGAGCCTCCGAAGCGGAAGCGCCGGGCACGAGTGCAAGCTCAGTGCCTGAGGAGAATAAAATGTCCGTCGAATAACGATGGACATCAAGTTTCTCCAGGTGAACATCAACCACTGCGCCAGAGCTCAGGACCTTCTGTACCAGAGCATGGCGGAGCGGTCGATCAACGTTGTAGTGGTCAGCGAGCCGTACTACGTTCCCTCCTGGGATAACTGGGCGGGGGACCTAGACGCGACGGTGGCCATAGGCACTGTGACTCGAACGGCTCTCCCAACTTAGAGTTGGTAGAACGCGGTCGGGGTTACGTTGCAGGGAGGGTAGCGGATATGCTGGTGGTGGGGCCTACTTCTCGCCGAACCGCAGCTTAGCCGAATTCGAGCGGCTGCTCGACAGAGTAGGTGCACTCATCGGTCGCATCGGGTCGGGACGTATTCTCTTCGCCGGGGACCCCAATGCCAAGTCGGAGGCGTGGGGGTGCCTGGGGACGAGCGCGCGCGGTGCCGCACTCGAGGAGTTTGCGATCGGTGCCGGGTTAGTCGTGCTCAATCGGGGTCGACGAACACGTGCGTGCGGAAACAGGGCGGTTCCATAGTGGACGTAACGTTCGCAGGAGACGCCCTGGCCCGCCGTATCGGGATTGGGAGGTGCTCGAGAGCGTGGAGACACTGTCGGATCATTTGTACATCCGATTCAGTGTCTCCGCGGCCTCGGGTACGCCGACCGATCCTAGTCGACCCTTGATCGGGGACGGCACTCGTTGGGCGTTGAAGCGTCTGGATCGTGACCTCCTTGAGGAGGCGGCATTGATCGAGGCGTGGGTACGCGAAGGGAGGGAAAGGGCAACGGGCCCTTCGTTAGGGGGGGAAGCAGATGACGTCGAAGGGGAAGCGGAGAGACTCGTGGAAGCCATGTCGCACGTGTGTGACGTGAGCATGCCGCGGGTGCGCCCCCTTCCTCCGAGACGTGCTGTGCACTGGTGGACAGCGGATCTGGGACGGCTTCAGCGCTTGCGTGGCGAGCCGACGTAGGTTACAGGTGTCGACGCCGACGAAGGCGCGACCCGGCCGAGGAGGAGCGGCTCTATGCGGAACATAGGGCCAACGTGATGGAATTGGTGAAAGCGATCTCTGAAGCGAAGAAGGCTTCGGAGGTAGAGATGTTAGAGTCCTTGAGGCTGACCCGTACGGGAAACCGTACAAGAGGGTGCGGCAAAGCTGCGCCCTTGGCGGCCTCCACTGACTCGCACTCTGCCGCCGGAACTTCTCGATCGGACGATTCGCACACTATTTCCGTCAGTGGCGAATGTGTCCCGTGGGGGCCGTAGAATCCTCCTGACCGGATGACGCACCGGAAGTTAGCGAAGGGGAACTGTCAGCGGCCATAAAGGATGCGTGTCAAAGACACCGCTCCTGGGCCCGACGGTATACCCGGTCGCGCCTGGCCTTAGGCTCGGGTCCGTTGAGCCATGGACACGGTCGCCGTTCACGGCGTGTCTGAAGCGGGGCCGGTTTCCACGTATTTGGAAAACGGGGAAGCTGGTGCTGCTAAAGAAGGGTGGGAAAGCGGACGATACACCGTCTTCGTATCGGCCCGTCGTGCTGTTGGACGAGGTGAGCAAGCTCTTCGAGCGCGTTATTGCAGCTCGCCTCATTCGACACATGGAGGAGACTGGACCGGATCTGAGCGACCATCAGTTCGGATTCCGCCGAGGCAAGTCGACCGTAGATGCGATCGCAAGGGTCAGGTGCCTCGCGGAAGACGCGGTGTCTCGCGGTGAGGTGGTGTTGGCGGTGTCTCTCGACATCGCCAATGCGTTCAACACCTTACCGTGGGGAACCATCACCGCGGCTCTGGTCGAGTTCGGGATACCGACGTACCTGAGACGGACGATCGGGGAGTATCTCTCGGACCGATTCGTTAGGTACCCGACGCGAGACGAGTGGTGTCGGCACGGGAGTGTCGTGCGGCGTTCCGCAGGGTTCGGTCCTGGGCCGCTCCTGTGGAACATCGGTTACGACTCGGTGCTACGCGGAGCCAACCTCAGGAGTCGACGTGACTTGTTACGCCGACGACACCCTGGTGACGGCTCGCGGACGCACCTTTAGGAGGCGCGCGTATTGGCGACTGCGGGAGTAGCCCAAGTCGTCGAACGCATTAGGCGATTGGGACTGGAGGTGGCGCTGAGCAAGTGTGAGGCATTGTGCTTCCACGACGCTCGGAACGCCCCTCCGCCTGGTGCGGAGTTGATAGTCGGTGGACTTCCATCGCCGTCGGTACTTCTGAAGTACTTGGGACTCGTCCTCGACGGCAGATGGAAGTTCGACGAGCACTTTCGGCAATTGGGCCCGAAGCTCATTCGAGCCGCCGGGTCCTTGAGCCGACTTCTTCCGAACCTAGGAGGGCCTAGCGTCCGATGTCGGCGACCGTACACCGGGTGGTGCGGTCGATGGCGTTGTACGGGCACCCATATGGGCTGCAGACCTGTCAGCCCGTGGCCTGGCATTGCTGCGATCACCGCAGCGTGTCATGGCCATACGGGTGATACGCGGTTACCGCACCGTCTCCTTCGAGGCGGCGTGTCCCAGCTGGGACGCCGCCGTGGGAACTCGAGGCCGAGTCGTTGTAAGCAAGGTCTACTGGCGGCGGAAGCGCGTCCTTAAACGGGCGAGCATCCGTCTCCAGAAGACGAGAGGAGGTGGCGCCGCGAGGCGCGAGGTGACGTGCTTCGGCGCTGGGAGCAGCGGCTCCTAAACCCGTTGCATGGTCGCCTAACGGTGGAAGCCGTCCGACCGGTGTTGGCGGACTGGCTCAAAGGGATTGCGGAGTCCTCAAGTTCCGCCTGGTGCAGATACTCACGGGCACGGCTGCTTCGGGAGCTATCTGTACTTGCGTAGTAGTAGCGGTAGGACGGACGAGGCGTGCGACGAATGTGGCCACACTGTATACGCCACACACCTTGGCCGATTGCCCGCGCTGGGGAGGATAGGGCCGCGCTCGTAGCGGCAATAGGAGTGACCTCTCACTGCCGGCTGTGGTTCGTTCCATGGTCGGTAGCGAGGCGTCATGGGATGCGGTAGACCGATTCTGCGACTCCATTATGTCGCAGAAACGGGATACCGAACGTCTAAGGGAGCGGGTGCCTAGGAGGCAAGACGCGGTCGAAGTGCATAGAAGGCCCATCGCCAACAGGCGGGGCCGAGCACAAGACCGCCGAATGCCTCCTTAGGCCGGGGAACCTGGCGTCGCGACCGACATGGGCCGTTGGTCCGGCGCCCCCCTCGGAGAGGGTTCCCACAGGGAATCGGCGGCGCGTTTGTATTCGACGCGCCGCAGTGTAGTAATTGGCTAAGGGGGGGGTGCTTCTCACCCCTCCTAGGTAGGGCCCGGAGTACGGGCGCGGCCGGGGGTTGCGGAAGAACTGTGGGATGTTATCCCGTGACCCCCACATACATGGTCGTATGGGGGAATACCGTGAAGATTTTAGTCGGTTGGAGCCCGACACTACCGCCGTCGCCGGCCCTTATGGCTTCGGGTAAAAATTCCGTACTTGTTAATATCGTAATAAAAAAAAAAAACCTAACCTAACCTAACCTAACCTAACCTTTTTTTTTTTTTGTTCACGGGGAGGAAATCTTCAAGAAGATACCCCGCCTTCTGGGGAAGGCGGCGGTTATGTGGGGTTTTACCCACTAAAACCTCCCCGGTGGCCCTTCCTCGGTGCATGACGAGGGCTCCGGGATCTCCAGTGGAACGCACCGGAGCCCTCTGCACGTTGCTCAAGGAGAAAGACGTCCCGGGGAGGAGGTTACTCCTCCCCCTGTGCCCCTCATGCAAGGCGACACGGGCCAGCCGGTGTCGCCTTCTTCCCGGGTCCACTTTGGTGGACGACTCAGGCCCCCACCCTTGTCGCCCAGTGAACCCGAGGCCCCTTTAGTCGCCTTCTACGACAGGCAGGGGATACCGTAGTCTTATTCTTGAGAGCCCAGAACCAGGGCTGCGGGCCGGTCTCCCACCGGCCCGCCTGCGCCATTCCGAACGGGATCGGCCCTCTCCCGATCCCGCTCTGCGGTCTCCTTCTGCGTCATTACTGACTCACAGAAGGAGACCAGCGCCTTCCATTTAGATCTCCCCGCCAGCGCAGCCGCTACTGCCGCCGGCGGGGAGAGGTCTTGCCCGATATGCTGGACCAGGATCCGCCGCTCCGCCTCCCACGCGGAGCACACGGCTAGCGTGTGCTGCGCGGAATCCCGGTCGCAGCCACAATGGTGGCATTGCGCGGTCGGTTCGCGCCCCATCTCAGCTCAGGTACTCACCGAAGCACCCGTGCCCGGTGAGTACCTGTGTCAGGCGGTATGTGACGTGCGCGTCATTCCTCCGTTTAAGCCAGGCTTCGAAGTTCGGCAGGAAGGCACAGACGATGCGTTGGCGCGAGCAACGACGCTCCGGAGAGCCGCTCGCGCCAGACCTCCATCGCCCGCCTGTGCTCTGCCGACGCACCTCTCCCGCATTCAGGGCGGCCTGCCCCGCCGTCGCCTGGACGCGCGTGTAAACACGCGCGTCCAGCTCCGCCAAAATGTCGAGCGGCGGGAACCGAGCCAGGATAGTGGCCGCCTCATAAGATACCGTTCGGTATCCTCGTGCGATCCGAATGGTTATCTTGCGCTGCAGGCTAAGGAGCTTAGCTCTGCAGCGCCGGACGCCCGTGAAGCGGTTACACCACACGGGCGCCCCGTAGAGGGCCATGGATCGCACGAGACCTCCGTAGAGGCGGCGGACTCTTCCTAGCCCTAAGATTAGGCAGCAGTCTGTGCAGAGCACCCACTGCCTTATCGATCTTGGGACCAAGCGGTCGAAGTGCACTTCGAAGCCCCAGCGACTGTCCAGGGTGAGGCCGAGATATTTCATCTCCGACCCCACCCGACCAGCACGTCACCTACGCGAACCGACCGGCTGGGCGGTTCCTTAGCTCTTGGAGCTTGTGGAACCATAGCGCCTCAGTCTTGTGAGGCGCTACCCGAAGACCCAGCTCGTGGATTTTGTCCACGACGCATGCCACCCCAAGCTCGGCGAGCCGGATGGTGCTATCGAAATCCTCCCCGTCGGACATGACTAGCGTGTCGTCTGCATAGCAGACGACACTCACGCCGGCGGGGAGAACGACCCTAAGGACCGCGTCATATGCGAGGTTCCATAGCAGGGGCCCCAACACAGACCCCTGCGGAACCCCGCACCACCTCCTCCGATGGAACTCGTCCCGACCCATGTACTGGATGCACCTGCCATGCAGGTACGCCCCGACGATGCGCTGCAGGTAGGGAGGCACGTGGTGAAACACCAATGCCTCCCTAATCGCTCCCCAGGGCAGCGTGTTGAACGCGTTGACTACGTCAATGTTGACGGCCAACGCCACGCCACCCCGGGTCACTATTCGCCCCGACCGTTGACGGACCCGGAGGATCGCGTCAACGGTCGACCGCGCCTGCCGGAAGCCATACTGGCATTCCGACAGGTCGGGGCCTACCTGCCGTAGGTGGTGCGAGTTGAGGCGGGCGGCAATTATTCTTTCGAATAATTTGCCCGCCTCATCCAGCAGACATATGGGTCGGTACGCGGAGGGAGACTCCGCGGTCCTACCGTCCTTCTTTATCAGCACCATCCTAGCCTCCTTCCAGCCCGAAGGAAGACTCCGACTTCCAGACAGCTGGTGAACAGCCGTCTAAGTCTCCCCTCAGGCCGGCGGCGAGAGCCAGCACCCAAGCCCTTCCGGGAATCCCGTCTGGGCTGCCGGAAAGGCTGCGGGCCCTGATTCTGTGGCTCGATCCAACTCCTCGGCAGTCACCCCAGCTCGTCGGACCAGATGGTACGGTCCGACGGCATCGCTGGGGTGCAGGGCTGGGTCCCTGATCCTGGGAAGAGTGTGTCTACCACACTTCCACGAATGTAGGATCCAGGGTTTGTCACCGGAGGGACCCACGGTCTGAGCTTGCCCAGTACAATCTTGTACGGGCGCCCCCATGGGTCCCTCTCCAGCCCCTCGAGGAGTTCACTCCAGGATCGAGCCTTCGCTTCACTGATCGCGCTTTGAGCGCGATCGTGGCGCCTCTATACCCCGCATAAGCTCTCGCCGTTTCGTCGGCTGTGGCTCGCCTTCTTCATGGCTCTGGTGTACCGGCGTCGGGCCCGTGAGCAGTCCTCGCACAGTTGCCGCTCTATGGCCTCCGACCACCAGTACACCGCCCGGAGCTTGGGGACCCGGCCTGGCATCGCGACGTCGCAAATCGACGTCATTGTGCTCCGGAACCAGGTCGCCTCTTGTTCGGGATCGGGCAAGACCCCTTCTGTCCATGCCGCGACGATGGCAGCGGCCTCGAGCATATCAGCATCGAGCCGCTTGAGGGACCATCGCCGCGGTCGGCTGCTACCGTGCCGGCGGGCAGCACCTGCGGGAGGACGGAGGGCCACATCAATCATGATGTGGAGGTGGTCAGATAATGTGACCACCTCCTCCGCCACCCTCCATCCCGACACCATGCGTACGGCAGAGGAAGTCGCCCACGACAAGTCGACGACCGACTCCCCCTGCCAACGCACGGAGGTGCTGACGGACCCCCGGTTTAAAAGCCGGAGGTCCAGTCCTGCCGCCCACTTGCACGGTTCTCCTCGCGCGCTGTCCCGGGCACACCCCACGCTCTGGAATGAGCGTTGAAGTCACCTGTGACAGCACTGGACGCGGCGAGCATCTGCGAACGCAGTCGCCCACCGCATCCATGTACGCCTCGTAAGCGGCGAGGGTACAGCTGGGAGAGACGTAGCAGCCCACAACTGCCAGGGGACCCCATTGCACCGCAATGTAGCCCTGCCCCTTAACGAGTAAGGAACAGGGCGGGTCCTCTGCGCCACCACTCCCAGTAATGGCGACAGAGCCTCCGTCGTCACCGAACCAGCGAGGATGGTCCGGGACTCGGTAAGGCTCTGCCACCACGGCCAGAGACACTGACCACTGCGCGAGGGTCTGCATCAGCAGGTCCTGCGACCCTCGGCAGTGGTTCAGGTTGCCCTGGAGGATCCTCACCTTCACCCTGAAGGTGAGGCCTCCATGGCTCCCGCACCTGCGGGGAAGTTTCCTCGGGGAGTGTGGTTTCACCTACCCTCCCTTTTTCCCTTCGGTGCGCAGCCCTTGGTCCCCAACCGATGGTTGGCCGGGCGACCAAGGTCTGCGCACAGCGGGCACTTTAAGGCGGCTGCCGTGCACTGCCGGGCCTTATGGCCGGGCTCGCCGCAAGCATAGCACTGCGTGCTCTGGTCTCAGCCTGCAGGTGCACGTGCTACGCACGTGCCCCCTGCTCCAGGCACCGGAAACACTGCAGTGGTCTCGCGGCGAGCACCACCAGCCTTGCGGCTGTCCACCCGATGCGGATGCGGTTCGCTGTCGCCAGCTTACGCACCGCACCGAGCGGACACCGCACCCACAGTGACCCCAGACGCAAAGGTGAGCGATGTATCTCGCCCACCTTTACGTCTGAGGCCTGGCAGCCGCCCTGCTCGGCCACCGCTGCGACCACCAGCTGGAGTGATGGACTCGTCTAGGTCCATCACTTCAGCTCAAGCTGGTCTTCACTGGACGTGCAATATGCACGTCCAGGTCGACCAGCCGCTCCTCATGGTGGCCGCCAGCGCATCAGCCTTGGCCGAGCAGTCAGCACCCGCTATCTCGAGGATAAGGGCCCCAGTGACGGCCCTCTCGTGCGGGATCGGTCTCTATGCCGCAGTCTGCCAGTTTAATCCGCTGTTTAGCGGCTGACATGACTGCGGCATAGGACGCGTCACTGTTTTCCGGCACGGTGACCGTGATGGCCGCCGTGCTCGAAGCCTTCCCGGCTTCACCGCCTTGGGCTTTGGCTTAGCCGCTGCCTTCGGGGCCGCCTTTGGCTGGGGCTTCGGTGCTGGGGCCGCCTTTTGGCGGCCTTGCCCGCAGCCCTTTCGCCTTCCGGCCGACGACCGTGGCCCAGGTCCTGCGGGTGACGGCTGGGCCTCAGCCTGTTGCGCCGAAGGCGCACTGGCCCTCGGCTGCGGTCGTCGGACCGGTGCCGCTTGAGCGGCCCTCCCTGCCGGCAGCCGCTGGTGCGGGCGCTATGTGTTCGGAGAGCCTGTCGATAAGAGCGCTGATGCGCTCCATCAACCGGCTCTCCGAAGACGCCCGCTCTACCAGCGCCGGCGGCAGCGGCTTTTAAAGACCGCTGGCTTGGCACCAGCGGCCTTACTCGGCCCCGCTTCTGGGACCCACTGGGACCCCAGCCCGGCTCGGGCCCGCGACTGGCTCAGGGTGAGACGCCTCGCGATTACGCAAGGCGCTCAACTCCTGCGTCAGCCGCTCGACTCGCCGTCAGGGAAGTCGGAGAGCTGCGAACGTAGCTGCGCGTTTTCACGCTGCAGCGCGTCCGCAGCCGGAGGCTGCGACACCTCCGAGCGAGCTCAGAGCTCGCCGCCTCCGCCTCAAGGGCCGCCACGCGCAAATGTTGCACGTACGTGCCCCCTGAGGTTCCCCGACCTGTCAATGGAACGCTTCACGATTTTGCGTGTCATCCTTGCGCAGGGGCCATGCTAATCTTCTCTGTATCGTTCCAATTTTAGTTTATGTACTGCCGAAGCAAGTACGACCTAACCTAACCTAACCTAACCTTTTTTTTTTTTTTTTTTGTTCACGGGAGGAAATCTTCAAGAAGATACCCCGCCTTCTGGGGAAGGCGGCGGTTATGTGGGGTTTTACCCACTAAAACCTCCCCGGTGGCCCTTTCCTCGGTGCATGACGAGGGGCTCCGGATCTCCAGTGGAACGCACCGGAGCCCCTCTGCACGTTGCTCAAGGAGAGCACGTCCTGGGAGGTTACTCCCTCCCCCTGTGCCCTCAGAGCGCAAGGCGACACGGGCCAGCCGATGTCGCCTTCTTCCCGGGTCCACTTTGGTGGACGACTCAGGCCCCCACCCTGTCGCCCAGTGAACCCGAGGCCCTTTAGTCGCCTTGTACGACAGGCAGGGGATACCGTAGTCTTATTCTTGAGAGCCCAGAACTACAGGGCTGCGGGCCGGTCTGCCACCGGCCCGCCTGCGCCATTCTCCGAACGGGATCGGCCCTCTCCCGATCCTTAGCCCTGCGGTCTCCTTCTGCGTCATTACTGACTCACAGAAGGAGACCAGCGCCTTCCATTTAGATCTCCCCGCCAGCGCAGCCGCCACTGCCGCCGGCGGGGAGAGGTCTTGCCCGATATGCTGGACCAGGATCCGCCGCTCCGCCTCCCACGCGGGAGCACACGGCTAGCGTGTGCTGCGCGGAATCCCGGTCGCAGCCACAATGGTGGCATTGCGCGGTCGGTTCGCGCCTATTCTGGTGCCCAGGTACTCACCGAAGCACCCGTGCCCGGTGAGTACCTGTGTCAGGCGGTAAGTGACGTGCGCGTCATTCCTCCTTTAAGCCAGGCTTCGAAGTTCGGCAGGAAGGCACAGACGATGCGTTGGCGCGAGCAACGACGCCTGAGAGCCGCTCGCGCCAGACCTCCATCGCCCGCCTGTGCTCCTGCCGACGCACCTCTCCCGCATTCAGGGGCGGCCCGGCCCCGCCGTCGACGGTTCGACGCGTAACACGCGCGTCCAGCTCCGCCAAAATGTCGAGCGGCGGGAACCGAGCCAGGATAGTGGCCGCCTCATAAGATACCGTTCGGTATCCTCGTGCGATCCGAATGGTTATCTTGCGCTGCAGGCTAAGGAGCTTAGTTTCAGAAGCGCCGGACGCCCGTGAAGCGGTTACACCACACGGGCGCCCTGCAGAGGGCCATGGATCGCACGAGACCTCCGTAGAGGCGGCGGACTCCTCCTGGGGCCCCCTAAGATTAGGCAGCAGTCTGTGCAGAGCACCCACCGCCTTATCGATCTTGGGGACCAAGCGGTCGAAGTGCACTTCGAAGCCCCAGCGACTGTCCAGGGTGAGGCCGAGATATTTCATCTCCGACCCCACCCGGACCAGCACGTCACCTACGCGAACCGACCGGCTGGGCGGTTCCTTAGCTCTTGGGAGCTTGTGGAACCATAGCGCCTCAGTCTTGTGAGGCGCTACCCGAAGACCCAGCTCGTGGATTTTGTCCACGACGCATGCCACCCCAAGCTCGGCGAGCCGGATGGTGCTATCGAAATCCTCCCCGTCGGACATGACTAGCGTGTCGTCTGCATAGCAGACGACACTCACGCCGGCGGGGAGACCGACCCTAAGGACCGCGTCATATGCGAGGTTCCATAGCAGGGGCCCCAACACAGACCCCTGCGGAACCCCGCAATTCACCTCCCTCCGATGGAACTCGTCCCGACCCATGTACTGGATGCACCTGCCATGCAGGTACGCCCCGACGATGCGTTGCAGGTAGGGAGGCACGTGGTGAAACACCAATGCCTTCCCTAATCGCTCCCCAGGCAGCGTGTTGAACGCGTTGACTACGTCAATGTTGACGGCCAACGCCACGCCACCCCGGGTCACTATCTGCCCCGACCGTTGACGACCCGGAGGATCGCGTCAACGGTCGACCGCGCCTGCCGGAAGCCATACTGGCATTCCGACAGGTCGGGGCCTACCTGCCGCAGGTGCGAGTTGAGGCGGGCGGCAATTATTCGTTCGAATAATTTGCCCGCCTCATCCAGCAGACATATGGGTCGGTACGCGGAGGGAGACTCCGCGGTCCTACCGTCCTTCTTTATCAGCACCATCCTAGCCTCCTTCCAGCCCGAAGGGAAGACTCCGACTTCCAGACAGCTGGTGAACAGCCGTCTAAGTCTCCCCCTCAGGCCGGCGGCGAGAGCCAGCACCCAAGCCCTTCCGGGAATCCCGTCTGGGCCGGTGCTGTATTGCGGGCCCTGAGGCGCCCGTGGCTCGATCCAACTCGGCAGTCACCCCAGCTCGTCGGACCAGATGGTACGGTCCGACGGCATCGCTGGGGTGCAGGGCTGGGTCCCTGATCCTTGGGAAGAGTGTGTCTACCACACTCTCCACGAATGTAGGATCCAGGGTTTCTGTCACCGGAGGGACCCACGGTCTGAGCTTGCCCAGTACAATCTTGTACGGGCGCCCCCATGGGTCCCTCTCCAGCCCCTCGAGGAGTTCACTCCAGGATCGAGCCTGTTTCACTGATCGCGCTTTGAAGCGCGATCGTGGCGCCTCTATACCCCGCATAAGCTCTCGCCGTTTCGTCGGCTGTGGCTCGCCTTCTTCTACGGGTTTGGTGTACCGGCGTCGGGCCCGTGAGCAGTCCTCGCACAGCTGCTCTATGGCCTCCGACCACCAGTACACCGCCCGGAGCTTGGGGACTCCGGCCTGGCATCGCGACGTCGCAAATCGACGTCATTGTGCAACCTAACCTAACCTAACCTAACCTAACCTTTTTTTTTTTTTGTTCACGGGGAGGAAATCTTCAAGAAGATACCCCGCCTTCTGGGGAAGGCGGCGGTTATGGGGTTTTACCCACTAAAACCTCCCCGGTGGCCCTTTCCTCGGTGCATGATTTGCGGGTCCCGGATTCCAGTGGAACGCACCGGAGCCCCTCTGCACGTTGCTCAAGGAGAGCATCGTCCCGGAGGTTACCTTCCTGTGTCTCACAGTGCAGGCGACACGGGCCAGCTGGTGTCGTTTCTTCCCGGGTCCACTTTGGTGGACGACTCAGGCCCCACCCTGTCGCCCAGTGAACCCGAGGCCCCTTTAGTCGCCTTCTACGACAGGCAGGGGATACCGTAGTCTTATTCTTGAGAGCCCAGAACTAGGCTGCGGGCCGGTCTCCCACCGGCCCGCCTGCGCCATTTTCCGGAACGGGATCGGCCCTCTCCCGATCCTGCTTCTGCGGTCTCCTTCTGCGTCATTACTGACTCACAGAAGGAGACCAGCGCCTTCCATTTAGATCTCCCCGCCAGCGCAGCTGCCACTGCCGCCGGCGGGGAGAGGTCTTGCCCGATATGCTGGACCAGGATCCGCCGCCTGCCTCCCACGCGGAGCACACGGCTAGCGTGTGCTGCGCGGAATCCCGGTCGCAGCCACAATGGTGGCATTGCGCGGTCGGTTCGCGCCCCATCTCAGTTCAGGTACTCACCGAAGCACCCGTGCCCGGTGAGTACTCAGTTGTGGCGGTAAGACGTGCGCTGCCAATTTTAAGCCAGGCTTCGAAGTTCGGCAGGAAGGCACAGACGATGCGTTGGCGCGAGCAACGACGCCTGAGAGCCGCTCGCGCCAGACCTCCATCGCCCGCCTGTGTTCTGCCGACGCACCTCTCCCGCATCCAGGGCGGCCCGGCTCCCGCCGTCGATGGTCTGGACGCGCGTGTACACACGCGCGTCCATGTCCGCCAAAATGTCGAGCGGCGGGAACCGAGCCAGATAGTGGCTGCCTCATGATACCGTTTAATTCTCGTGCGATCCGAATGGTTATCTTGCGCTGCAGGCTAAGGAGCTTAGCTCTGTAGCGCCGGACGCCCGTGAAGCGGTTACACCACACGGGCGCCCCGTAGAGGGCCATGGATCGCACGAGACCTCCGTAGAGGCGGCGGACTCTTCCTGGGGCCCCCTAAGATTAGGCAGCAGTCTGTGCAGAGCACCCACCGCCTTATCGATCTTGGGACCAAGCGGTCGAAGTGCACTTCGAAGCCCCAGCGACTGTCCAGGGTGAGGCCGAGATATTTCATCTCCGACCCCACCCGACCAGCACGTCACCTACGCGAACCGACTGGCTGGCGGTTCCTTAGCTCTGGGAGCTTGTGGAACCATAGCGCCTCAGTCTTGTGAGGCGCTACCCGAAGACCCAGCTCGTGGATTTTGTCCACGACGCATGCCACTCAAGCCCGGCGAGCCGGATGGTGCTATCGAAATCCTCCCCGTCGGACATGACTAGCGTGTCGTCTGCATAGCAGAGACACTCACGCCGGCGGGGAGACTGACCCTAAGGACCGCGTCATATGCGAGGTTCCATAGCAGGCCCCAACACAGACCCCTGGGTGGAACCCTTTCGCAATTCACCTCCTCCGATGGAACTCGTCCCGACCCATGTACCGGATGGTTTGCCATGCAGGTACGCCCTGACGATGCGTTGCAGGTGGGGAGGCACGTGGTGAAACACCAATGCTCCCCTAATCGCTCCCCAGGGCAGCGTGTTGAACGCGTTGACTACGTCAATGTTGACGGCCAACGCCACGCCACCCCGGGTCACTATTTCGCCCCGACCGTTGACGGACCTGGATCGCGTCAACGGTCGACCGCGCCTGCCGGAAGCCATACTGGCATTCCGACAGGTCGGGGCCTACCTGCCGCAGGTGCGAGTTGAGGCGGGCGGCAATTATTCTTCGAATAATTTGCCCGCCTCATCCAGCAGACATATGGGTCGGTACGCGGAGGGAGACTCCGCGGTCCCATCGTCCTTCTTTATCAGCACCATCCTAGCCTCCTTCCAGCCCGAAGGGAAGACTCGACTTCCAGACAGCTGGTGAACAGCCGCCTGCCCCTTCAGGCTGGTGAGGAGCCAGCACCCAAGCCCTTCCGGGAATCCTGCCCGCCGGGTGTGCTGCATTGCGGGCCCCTGAGGCGCCCCGTGGCCTTCGATCCAACTCGGTGCAACCCCAGCCTGTCGGACCAGATGGTACGGTCCGACGGCATCGCTGGGGTGCAGGGCTGGGTCCCTGATCCTCGGGAAGAGCGTCTACCTACACCTCCACGAATGTAGGATCCAGGGTTTCGTCACCGGAGGGACCCACGGTCTGAGCTTGCCCAGTACAATCTGTACGGGCGCCCCATGGGTCCCTCTCCAGCCCCTCGAGGAGTTCACTCCAGGATCGAGCCTTCGCGGCCCTTGATCGCGCTTCGAGCGATCGTGGCGCCTCTATACCCCGCATAAGCTCGCCGTTTCGTCGGCTGTGGCTCGCCTTCTTCTACGGGTTTCCAGGTACCGGCGTCGCCCAGAGCAGTCCTCGCATAACTGGCTCTGGCGGCCTCCCGACCACCAGTACACCGCCCGGAGTTGGGGACCCGGCCTGGCATCGCGACGTCGCAAATCGACGTCATTGTGCCCGGAACCAGGTCGCTCTTGTTCGGGATCGGGCAAGACCCCTTTCTGTCCATGCCGCGACGATGGCAGCGGCCTCGAGCATATCAGCATCGAGCCGCTTGAGGACCATCGCCGGGTCGGCTGCCGTGCCGGCGGGCAGCACCTGCGGAGGACGGAGGGCCACATCAATCATGATGCGGAGGTGGTCGGACAGTGTGACCACCTCCTCCGCCACCCTCCATCCTGACCACCATGCGTACGGCAGAGGAAGTCGCCCACGACAAGTCGACGATCGACTCCTGCCAACGCACGGAGGTGCTGACGACCCCCGGTTTAAAAAGCCGGAGGTCCAGTCCTGCCGCCGCCCACTTTTGCATCACGGTCTCCTCGCGCTGTCCTGGCACACCCCCACGCCTGGAATGAGCGTTGAAGTCACCCAGGATTAAAGACTGACGCGGCGAGCATCTGCGAATGCAGTCGCCCACCGCATCCATGTACGCCCTGTAAGCGGCGAGGGTACAGCTGGGAGAGACGTAGCAGCTCCACAACTGCCAGGGGACCCCATTGCATCGTATCGTAGCCCCGTCCCTTAACGAGTAAGGAACAGGGCGGGTCCCTGCGCCACCACTCCCAGTAATGGCGACAGAGCCGCCGTCACCGAACCAGCGAGGATGGTCCGGGACTCGGTAAGGCTCTGCCACCACGGCCAGAGATTACTGACCACGCGCGAGGGTCTGCATAAGCAGGTCCTGCGACCCTCGGCAGTGGTTCAGGTTGCCCTGGAGATCCTCACCTCACCCCGGAAGGCAGGCCTCCACACTTCCGGCGCACTGGGTGGGGAGTTCTGGGAGGGAGCCCGCCTTACCCTCCCTTTTTCTTCGGTGCGCAGCCCTTGGTCCCCAACCGATGGTTGGCCGGGCGACCAAGGTTCGCACAGCGGGCACTTAAGGGCGGCTGCCGTGCACTGCCGGGCCTTATGGCCGGCCTGCCGCGGCGGCATCAGTTCTGGAAACTTGCCTGCAGGTGCACGTGCTACGCACGTGCCCCTGCTCCAGGCACCGGAAACACTGCAGTGGTCTCGCGGCGAGCACCACCAGCCTTGCGGCCGTCCACCCGATGCGGATGCGGTTCGGCTGTCGCCAGTTTACGCACCGCACCGAGCGGACAAAATCTACCCTGGATGAGACCCCAGACGCAAAGGTGAGCGATGTATCTCGCCCACCTTTACGTCTGAGGCCTGGC
>JAGSMX010000101.1:0-19882 GCA_029286785.1 Meandrusa payeni | reverse complement strand
AGCCGCCCTGCTAGCGTTGAAGTCACCCAGGATTAAAGACTGACGCGGCGAGCATCTGCGAATGCAGTCGCCCACCGCATCATCCATGTACGCCCTGTAAGCGGCGAGGGTACAGCCGGGGAGAGACGTAGCAGCTCCACAACTGCCAGGGGACCCCATTGCATCGTATCGTAGCCCCGTCCCTTAACGAGGCGCGAACAGGCGGGTCCCTTGCGCCAATTACCCCAGTAATGGCGACAGAGCCGCCGTCACCGAACCAGCGAGATATCCGACTCGGTAAAGGCTCTGCCACCACGGCCAGAGATTACTGACCACGCGCGAGGGTCTGCATAAGCAGGTCCCCGCGACCCTCGGCAGTGGTTCAGGTTGCCCTGGAGATCCTCACCTCACCCCGGAAGGCAGGCCTCCACACTTCCGGCGCACTGGGTGGGGAGTTCTGGGAGGGAGCCCGCCTTACCCTCCCTTTTTCTTCGGTGCGCAGCCCTTGGTCCCCAACCGAGGTTGGCCGGGCGACCAAGGTTCGCACAGCGGGCACTTAAGGGCGGCTGCCGTGCACTGCCGGGCCTTATGGCCGGCCTGCCGCGGCGGCATCAGTTCTGGAAACTTGCCTGCAGGTGCACGTGCTACGCACGTGCCCCTGCTCCAGGCACCGGAAACACTGCGGTCTCGCGGCGAGCACCACCAGCCTTGCGGCCGTCCACCCGATGCGGATGCGGTTCGGCTGTCGCCAGTTTACGCACCGCACCGAGCGGACAAAATCTACCCTGGATGAGACCCCAGACGCAAAGGTGAGCGATGCATCTCGCCCACCTTACGTCTGAGGCCCGGCAGCCGCCCTGCTCGGCCACCGCTGATGTAGAATTTCGTCCGATTGTTAAGAACATACAAACTCTGCTTCCTCAAAAAGGGAAACAAACATCGGTTAGTTTTTGTTAATAAACGTCATTTTCATCCTCCGGGTGGATTGTTTTCATAAACGCATTTTTTTATTTTGTGATTCACCGATGTAAACTTTTACTTTACTATTCCTTGTATCGCTGTGAAGCCATTTGAAAAAAAAAAAAAACCGGCACAAAGCAGATTAATTATACAATTACATTTGTTGTTTATACTTAGTTAGTTGTTTATGCATCTGATTCCAGTGGCCATTTCAGGAACAATATATATATAACTTATTGGGTTATAGGTTTACATGCCATAAGTCAAAATAAACAAGTTAAATATGTTAGTAAAATATAGATTATAAAAGTATACAGATTTCTAAAAGTTCTAAAAAAATAGTTCCCTGTAGCAATAGCAAGGATGGCTATATGTGATTGAGAGACTTGAACTATGTTTTTTTTTTTTCAATTATATATATTATAATTTTACATCGTGTCAATTATAAGATTGCTTAAGGAATCAGGTCGAAGAAACATCTGTTTTTTTTTTGTCTTTAACAAAGTAGTGTATTGTTTAGTTATATGATCTCTGGAATCGGCACAATGGAATTGTTTCTTGTAACAAAGTGCTGACTTACAACACACTCTCAGCGGTGAAGGAAACATCATGAGGACACTTATCTTTTTTTTCCAACTTGACAATGTCTTATAAATCGGTATATAGCCACAGGAGGCATTCGGAAAAGTTTAACGTTTAAATTACTACAAAATTAAACATAAAATCTCTCTACTCGGCTCTACAATTAGAGATAGCATTCGATTGAACACAACACAAATTGGCAGATAAATATTATACGTATATATATTTATCATTAAATGGAAAATAAAATACTTAAGTGTCATTACAATAGAATTTTATATTCATTGCCATTATATAATACTTACATATTGTAATACCAGTCAGGCGCTGTGCTGCGTGACGTTCTCTATTAAGTAATACATTACAGCTGTTAAATTCCGTCAGCTGCGTTGCCGCTGTTACTGTTAGTTGGATTAAGGGGTGCACTGCCCGCGCAGGTCGTGTGTCGGATTATTCGCACCGGTAATGGTCCGGGGATGGGCTCCACGCCGCCTATTCAGAGTGTCGGCTGTAGCGGCAGAAAAAGCTGCTGCAGCTGGGAGCATCGCGGTGGGGAGGTGGAGCCGAGTGCACCTCCACTTCGCGACAAGACCCAGGCATTGTTTTAGGCTGGGGCACGTGGCTGGCACGTGCCCCATCCAGATCGACTGCAGCGATCTATGTTATCGCTGCGGTCAGAAAAGAGCACAAAGACTGCTGCCTGCTCCGGCGCCACCGCATTTGTGCGGTCTGCGCCGATGCAGGCAGACCCTGACAACCCGTGATGGGGGCATGTCGTGCCGCCCCCATCCACCACGTGGAAAGCTCCTCGCCAACTCCAACGGCCGGGAGCTCGAGGGACGTTGAGATGTCCGGTTGATGGTCGGACATCTCGAACGCTCTTCCTGCAGTCCGTTCCTTGGTCTGTCCATGCTTTCCCCTCCTACCTCACTGGGTGGGATCTGGACAGCTCCGTTGCGATCCACCATGTTACGTGTGGCATTCCAGTGGCTTTCTGGTCAGTTCTTCTTTTGACCACGACCACCGGCCCTTGAGCAGTTTCCTTTCTCAGGCCGGTGGTGGGCTGCTGCCTTCCAGGTGTTCCGTGCTGGGGGCTTCAATGCCAGATCCACGGCCAGGGCAACCCCTAAAGGGACAACGAACCCCTAAAGGGAGGCAGTTGGAGGTGGGCCTTCACTGCCGGGCTTCCATCCACTCCAGCGTGGAGACAGCCCCTCACATACGTGCGGCGGTCCAGGGGTTCAATGCTGGACCATCGTTCCGCCACTCCCGGCCGTCACGGCAGGGGGTTGAAAGGTCCAGCCTCCCGGGCGTCCGGCGTCAATCCTGGGTTCCGGCCGGTTCCTGTTAAAGATTGCTCCTGGCTCCCGGCAGGGTGGCAATGGGGCGGCTGCTGGGGCTGTTCCATGTCCGTTAGTTGGATTGTGGATTGGTTAGTTGGATTGGATTGATTAGTTGATTCCAGTTAGTTGGATTGGATTCCAGTTAGTTGGATTGTTGGATTGGTTGGATTCCAGTTAGTTGTGGGTGGGTTAGTTGGATTAGTTAGTTAGTTAGTTAGTTGGATTGATTCGGATTGGATTGGATTGATTCGGATTCGGATTGGATTGTTGATTGGATCGCCAAAACAATTAAAGAAACTCTTGAAACTTTGTTCTTCCAATGTCGGGCTTTTACTATTTCTGCTCCTTAATAGAACAGCATCATAAAGCTATAAACAGTGTTTTGAGTAGTACTCTTACAAAAAGACTGTTTTTTTTTTTCTTAAAACAAAATATACATACATATATACAACAAGAATTGCTTAAGGACTATGATATACCTAACGCGAGAAAAATGGTCGTGGCATTAAACTTAAATAACAATAATGAATTGACATTACACCCATTGCAGACATAATTAAAATTCTCATTAACACTATCACAGTCTAATATCCACCATCCAATTCAATCACTTTAATTGACACTCATCATTAAGTTACCAAATTATATTACTACTGACAAGCGAAGCTAAAAGCTCTACAGTGGAACTGTAGAAGTGCTTCATCTAATAAAATTGATATTATTTATCTTAAAAATAAATATAAACTATGTATCTTTGCTCTATAGGAGACTCTATTAAAACCAGGTGGTCCTTTAGGTACTATGGATATGCCCGCCTCCGTGAGGATCATATTGATGGATATGGAGGGGTTAAGTCTTTACTGGCCAAACATTGTCTCCTCTTTTCTCGTTTCCTCTATTCCTTGTCATAGTAATGATTTTTCAATAATTGCTGTTATTGTAAATCATATCTGCTATGTTTCTATATATATCCTCATCCAAGTTCTCCTCCTCTTCTATCTTTGTCGATATCATTCTGTTCAGCCATACCACCATACGTGGATGACCACTCCATGTTATTTGATCATTCTAGTATCCCAATTACATCTGTTCCTGTTCTGCTTTTATATAATAAAGATAGATTTTTAACTGGGTTGATCCTATCCTTTATCTGATGTAAATTTCGTCCGATTGTTAAGAACATACAAACTCTGCTTCCTTAAAAAAAGGAAACTAACATCGATTTAGTTTTTTTGTTAATAAAAACGTCATTTTTCACATCATCCGAATTGGATTGTTTTTTTTCATAAACGCATTTTTATTTTATGGGGACCTTCACCGATGTAAACTTTTACTTTAGTATTCCTTGGCAATACGCACTATGTGAAGCCATTTGAAAAAAAAAAACCGGCACAAAGCAGATTAGTATACAATTACATTGCTTGTTTATACTTAGTTAGTTGTTTATACTTCAGTTAATTACTTCATTTCATTCCAATATATATATAACTTATTGGGTTATAGGTTTACATGCCCATAAGTCAAAATAAACTTAAATATGTTAGTAAAATATAGATTATATAAAAAGTATACAGATTTCTAAAAGTTCTAAAAAAAATGATTCCTGTAGCAATAGCAAGGATGGCTTTATATGTGATTGAGAGACTTGAACTATGTTTTTTTTTTTTTTTTTTCAATTATATATATTATAATTCTTACATCGTGTCCAGGTATAAAGTTGCTTAAGGAATCGGAACCGAAGAAAGGATCTGTTTTTTTTTTGTCTTAACAGCAGTGTATTGTTTAGTTATATGATCTCTGGAATCGACACCAATGCAAATTGTTTCTTGTAACAAAGTGCTGACTTACAACACACTCAGCGGTGAAGGGAACATCATGAGGACACTTATCCCTTTTTTCCAACTGACAATGTCTTATAAATCGGTATAGCCTGGGAGGCATTCGAAAGTTTAACGCTTTAAATTTTCTAAAATTAAACATAAATCTCTACTCGGCCATTCTACAATTAGAGATAGCATTCGATTGAACACAACACAAATTGGCAGGATAAATATTATACGTATATATTTACTGTTAAAATGAATAAAAATACTTTAAGGCCATACAATAAATTTTATATTCATTGCCATTATGTAATACTCTGCATATTGTAATACCAGCCGAGCGCTGTGCTGCGTGACGTTCTATTAAGCAATACATTACAACTGTTAAATTCCCGTCAGCGCTGCGTTGCCGCCGTTACCGTTAGTTAGTTAAGGGGCACTGCCGCAGGTCATTGTCCGGATTATTCGCACCGGTAATGGTCCGTAGCGGGATGGCCTGCCCTCGGAGCAGTCCGGCTGTAGCGGCGAAAAAGCTGCTGCAGCTGGGAAGCATCGCGGTGGGTGGAGCCGAGTGCACCTCCACTCTGGAGCCAAGACTCCAGGCATTGTTTTAGGCTGGGGCACGCTGGCACGTGCCCCCATCAGAATACCGACTCGGCAGCGGACCATGTTATCGCTGCGGTCAGAAGGGCACAAGGCCGCTGGCTCCGCCTCGGCGCCACCAGATTGTGCGGTCTGCCGATGCGGGCAGACCTGACAGCCACGTGATGGGGCATGTCGTGCCGCCCCCATCCACCTCGTGGAAAGCCCTCGCCCAACTCCAACGGCCGAGTCGGAGGGACGTTGAGATGTCCGGTTGATATCGGACACCAACGCCAACCACCGCCGCGGACGCAGGATCTCTTCCTGCAGTCCGTTGCGGAGTGGTGTCGATCTCGAGCCGTACTTTGTCCCTCCCTACCCTCACTGGGTGGGGACCTGACGGCTCCGCTTCGCGATCACCATGGGTACGTGGCGGCGGGTTCAGGGAGAGGTGGCTCTGGTCGGATTCTTCTTCCGGAATCAGATCTGCCGGCCCTGGAGCAGCTCTCGACGCCTCGGGCCGGTGGTGGGCAGCTTACGCCCTTCAGGTGTTCGTGCTGGGGACTTCAATGCCAAGTCCACGGCTTGGGCAACCCCTAAAGGACAACGAACCCCAAAGGAGGCGGTGGAAGATGGGCGGGCAGCTGCCGGGCTGTCCCTCCCAACGTGGGGACAGCCCCTCACATACGCGGCGGTCGGGAGATAATGCTGACCTGTCGTTCGCCACCCGCCGTCGCACGGCAAGGAGGGCTGAGCGTCTCCAACCTCCGGACGTCCGGCGTCGAAATCCTGGGTCTGAAGCCGGTTCCCCGTTGGGTGCTCACAAAGCTCAACCGAAATTGGCAATGAGGCGGGCTGCTGGGGCCGACCGTATAAAAGGGTGCGGGACAAACCGTTGAATAGCTAGTTAGTTAGTTAGTTAGTTAGTTAGTTGCTAGTTGAAGAAGAAGTTAGTTAGTTAGTTAGTTAGTTAGTTAGTTAGTTAGTTAGTTAGTTAGTTAGTTAGTTAGTTAGTTAGTTAGTTAGTTGAAGAAGTTGGGGTTAGTTAGTTAGTTAGTTAGTTAGTTAGTTAGTTGTTAGTTAGTTAGTTAGTTAGTTAGTTAGTTAGTTAGTTAGTTAGTTAGTTAGTTAGTTAGTTAGTTAGTTAGTTAGTTAGTTAGTTAGTTAGTTAGTTAGTTAGTTAGTTAGTTAGTTAGTTAGTTAGTTAGTTAGTTAGTTAGTTAGTTAGTTAGTTAGTTAGTTAGTTAGTTAGTTAGTTAGTTAGTTAGTTAGTTAGTTAGTTAGTTAGTTAGTTAGTTAGTTAGTTAGTTAGTTAGTTAGTTGAAGAAGAAGTTAGTTAGCTATTAGTTAGAAGAAGAAGCTAGCTAGTTAGTTAGTTAGCTAGTTAGTTAGTTAGTTAGTTAGTTAGTTAGTTAGTTAGTTAGTTAGTTAGTTAGTTAGCTAGTTAGTTAGTTAGTTAGTTAGTTAGTTAGTTATTAGTTAGTTAGTTAGTTAGTTAGTTAGTTAGTTAGCTAGTTAGTTAGTTAGTTAGTTAGTTAGTTAGTTAGTTAGTTAGTTAGTTAGTTAGCTAGCTAGTTAGTTAGTTAGTTAGTTAGTTGAAGAAGAAGTTATTAGTTGAAGTTGAAGAAGAAGAAGAAGCCAGTTATTAGGTTAGTTAGTTAGTTAGTTAGTTAGTTAGTTAGTTAGTTAGTTAGTTAGTTAGTTAGTTAGTTAGTTGTTAGTTAGTTAGTTAGTTAGTTGAAGAATAGTTAGTTAGTTAGTTAGTTAGTTAGTTAGTTGGGGTTATTAGTTGAAGAAGAATAGTTAGTTAGTTAGTTAGTTAGTTAGTTAGTTAGTTGCTGAATAGCTAGTTAGTTAGTTAGTTAGTTAGTTAGTTGAAGAAGAAGAATAGTTAGTTAGTTATTAGTTAGTTAGTTAGTTAGTTATTAGTTAGTTAGTTAGTTAGTTATTAGTTAGTTAGTTAGTTAGTTAGTTGAAGAAGAAGAAGAAGAAGTTATTAGTTAGTTAGTTAGTTAGTTAGTTAGTTAGCTAATAGTTAGTTAGTTAGTTAGTTAGTTAGTTAGTTGAAGTTAGTTAGTTAGTTAGCTATTAGTTAGTTATTAGTTAGTTAGTTGAAGAAGAAGAAGAAGAAGTTAGTTAGTTAGTTAGTTGAAGAAGAAGCTAGTTATTAGTTAGTTAGTTAGTTAGTTAGTTAGTTAGTTGAATATTAGTTGCTAGTTAGTTAGTTAGTTGAAGAATAGTTAGTTAGTTATTATTAGTTAGTTAGTTAGTTAGTTAGTTAGCTTAGTTAGTTAGTTAGTTAGTTAGTTAGTTAGTTAGTTAGTTAGTTGAAGCTAGTTAGTTAGTTATTAAATAGTTAGTTAGTTAGGTTAGTTAGTTGAAGAATAGTTAGTTAGCCATTAGCTAGTTAGTTAGTTAGTTAGTTAGTTAGTTGAATAGTTAGTTAGTTAGCTAGTTAGTTGAAGAAGTTAGTTAGCTAGCCATTAGTTAGTTAGTTAGTTAGTTAGTTAGTTAGTTAGTTGCCATTAGTTGGCCAGTTAGTCAGTTGAATAGTTAGTTGAATAGTTAGTTAGTTAGTTGAATAGCTAGTTATTAGTTGAAGAAGAAGAAGAAGAAGAAGTTAGTTAGTTAGCTAAGAAGAAGAAGAAGTTAGCTAGTTAGTTATTAGCTAGTTAGTTAGCTAGGGGTTAGTTAGTTAGTTAGTTAGTTAGTTAGTTGAAGAAGGCTAGTTAGTCAGTTAGTTAGTTAGTTATTAGTTATTAGTTAGTTAGTTAGTTAGTTAGTTAGTTATTAGTTAGTTAGTCAGTTAGTTAGTTAGTTAGCTAGTTAGTTAGTTAGTTAATAGTTGAATAGTTAGTTAGTTAGTTAGTTAGTTAGCTAGTTAGCTATTAGTTAATAGTTAGTTGAATAGTTAGTTAGTTAGCTAGTTAGTTGAAGTTAGTTACAATAGTTATTAGTTAGTTAGCTAGTTAGTCAGTTAGCTGAAGTCAGTTGTCAGTTAGTTAATAATAATAAATAGCTAATAGTTAGTCAGTTGAAGAAGAATAGTTAGCTAGTCAGTTGAAGAAATAGTCAGTCATTGAAGAAGAAGCTAGCTAGCTAGCCAGTTAGCCAGTCAGCTAGCCACAATTAGCCATTGAATAGTTAGTTAGTTAGTTAGTTGTTGTTAGTTAGTTAGTTAGTCATTAGCCAGCTAGCCAGCCAGCTAGCCAGCTCAGTCAGGCTGAAGAAGCTAGCCAGCTGAAATAGCCAGCCACAGCTGAAGAAGAAGAAGTCAGTTGAATAAATAGTCAGGTCAGCCACAAATAGCCAGCCAATAGCCAGTCAGTCAGTCAGTCAGTCAGGCCGAATAGCCAGTCATTAGCCAGTCAGCCAGCCAGCCAGTCAGGGCCAGCCAGCCAGTCAGCCAGTTAGCTAGTTAGTTAGTTAGTTAGTTAGTTAGTTAGTTAGTTAATAGTTAGCTAGTTAGCTAGTTAGCTATTAGTTAGTTGGGGTTGAAGAAGTTAGTTAGTTAGTTAGTTAGTTAGTTAGTTAGTTAGTTAGTTAGTTAGCTAGTTAGTTGAAGAAGTTAGTTAGTTAGTTGGTTAGCTAGTTAGTTAGTTAGTTAGTTAGTTAGTTAGTTAGTTAGTTAGTTAGTTAGTTAGTTAGTTAGTTAGTTAGTTAGTTAGTTAGTTAGTTGAAGGTTAGCGCTAGTTAGTTAGTTAGTTAGCTAGTTAGTTAGTTAGTTAGTTAGTTAGTTAGTTAGTTAGTTAGCTAGTTAGTTAGTTAGTTAGTTAGTTATTAGTTGGGGTTAGTTAGTTAGCTAGTTAGTTAGTTAGCTAGTTGCCATTAGTTAGTTAGTTAGTTAGTTAGTTAGCTAGTTAGTTGAAGAAGTTAGCTAGTTAGTTAGTTAGTTGCCATTAGTCATTAGTTAGTTAGCTAGTTAGTTGAAGAAGTTAGTTAGTTAGTTAGTTAGTTGAAGAAGAATAGTTAATAGTTAGTTAAGCTAGTTAGTTAAGGTTAGTTAGTTGAAGAAGAAGCTAGTTAGTTAGTTAGTTAGTTAGCTAGTTAGTTGCCAGTTAGTTAGTTAGTTAGTTAGTTAGTTAGTTAGTTAATAGTTAGTTAGTTAGTTAGTTAGCTAGTTAGCTAGTTAGTTAGTTAGTTAGTTAGTTAGTTAGTTAGTTGGGCCAGTTAGTTAGTTAGTTAGTCATTAGTTAGCTAGTTAGCTAGTTAGTTAGTTAATAGTTGAAGAAGAAGAAGTTAGTTAGTTAGTTAATAGTTAGTTAGTTAGTTAGTTAGCTAGTTGAAGCTAGTTAGTTGGGGCTAGTTGAAGAAGAAGAAGCCATTAGTTATTAGTTAGCTAGTTAGTTATTAGTTATTAGTTAGTTAGTTAGTTAGTTAGTTACTATTAGTTGAAGTTAGTTAGCCAGTTAGCTAGTTAGTTGAAGAAGAAGAAGAAGAAGAAGAAGAAGCTAGTTAGTCAGTTGAAGCTAGTTAGCCAGTTGGGGTTGAATAATAGTTAGTTAGTTAGTTAGTTAGTTAGTTAGCCAGTTGAAGTTAGTTAATAGCTGAAGTTAGTTGCCAGCCAGTTAGCCAGGCTAGGTTGTGGCCAGGGCTATTAGGCCAGGCTAGGCCAGGCCAGGCCAGGCCAGGCTGTGGCCAGGCTAGGCTAGGTTAGGCTAGGCTAGGCTAGGTTAGGCCAGGCCAGGCTCTCACCCCTCGATGGAGGATGGATCCTCGGACCCCACTTCGAACAGTTGGGGCCGAAGGTCCCGAGGATGGCAGCCGCGCTGGGGAAGTCCCTCCCGAACCTCGGAGGACCCAGCGGTGCAGGAGGCTGCACTCTGGGTCTGTCGGAGATGGGCCACGTACGGTGCCCCCATCTGGGCGTGGGTGACCTGTCTTCGCGGCAATCGCGCATTAAAGCGCAGGGCGCAGCGGATTGCCGCGATCAGGGTCATCCGGGGGTACTCGTACGGTCTCGTGGGCGGCAGCTATCGCGCTTGCCGGCGATCCGCCGTGGGAGCCTCAGGCGGGGGTTCTAGCCGAGGTGTCCGACTATGTTCGGATAGGAGGGCCCCTCGGAGTATAACCCTCTGCCAGAAGAGGTCCGGCGGATCCGCCGGCTAGGTGAGGCAGCACTCTGCCGGAGACCTGGCGCATCACCCGTACGAACACGTACAACGGGTGCCTGCCCGGTCCTGGAGCGGGTGGATGCGCAGAAAGCGCAAACCTCTCACCTCCGTCTGACGCAGGTTCACGGGGCATGGCTAAGCCTGGGACTACCTGTGTCGGACGGCCCGACGGGAGGCTGATGAGCGGTGCCATGATTGTGGCGCTGGGTGGTGTAGACTCGCCCAGCACACCGGAGGTGCGCCTGAGATGGGCAGCGCAGTTGCGACTTGGCATCCGCCATCGGTGGGAGACCCGTCGCCTGAGCCCTCGCACTTGCGATGGTACGGAGCGACAGGTCTTGTCGGCGGTCGCCTCCCGCGAGACAAGTCATGTCCCAGAAGGAGGCCGACGAGCGGGTCAGGAGGGGAGCCGTGGGCCCTCTCCTCCGCAGGCGACGAGCTCGGTGCGCAGGAGGCGTTTCAAACGCCTCCTCGCTGCCCCCCGTAATCCGGAAGCGGGCCAGATGGGAACCCGGGCCCCAGCATGCCGGCGTCGTCGGACTCTCCGGAGTGCCGGAGGAGTCCCCTCGAGGGTGAAGTCCGGTCTCTGCCGGAGACCGGCCGGTCGTTGGGGTGTCCCGTCGCCGACAGATCCGGGCACCCCGCCCATAACGGCTGATGGCACTGGCGGCAGGCTCTTAGCGGGTGGCTGGCCGCCCAGGCCGAGTCCTCGCCGCCATCCTCCGGGCCCACCCAGGCACCGGAGGATGGCCACAACCGATTCCCGCTGCCAACAAAAAAAAGGCTAGCCAGGCCAGGCTAGGTTGTGTCAGGGTTGTAAGAAGCCAGGTTGTGGCCAGGCCAGGCCAGGCCAGGTTGTAAGCCAGCCAGGCCAGGCCAGGCCAGGCCAGGTTGTGGCCAGGCCAGGCCAGGCCAGGCCAGGCCAGGCCAGGCCAGGCCAGGCCAGGCCAGGCCAGGCCAGGCCAGGCCAGGCCAGGCCAGGCCAGGCTAGCCAGGCCAGGCCAGGCCAGGCCAGGCCAGGCCAGGCCAGGCCAGGCCAGGCCAGGCTAGGCCAGGCCAGGCCAGGCCAGGCCAGGCCAGGCCAGGCCAGGCCAGGCCAGGCCAGGCCAGCCAGGCCAGGCCAGGCCAGGCCAGGTTGTGGCCAGGCCAGGCCAGGTTGTAGGCCAGGCCAGGCCAGGCCAGGCCAGGCCAGGCTAGGCCAGGCCAGGCCAGGCCAGGCCAGGCCAGGCCAGGCCAGGCCAGGCCAGGCCAGGCCAGGCCAGGCCAGGCCAGGCCAGGCCAGGCTAGGCCAGGCCAGGCCAGGCCAGGCCAGGCCAGGCCAGGCCAGGCCAGGCCAGGCCAGGCCAGGCCAGGCCAGGCCAGGCCAGGCCAGGCCAGGCCAGGCCAGGCCAGGCCAGGCCAGGCCAGGCCAGGCCAGGCCAGGCCAGGCCAGGCCAGGCCAGGCCAGGCCAGGCTAGGCCAGGCCAGGCCAGGCCAGGCCAGGCCAGGCCAGGCCAGGCCAGGCCAGGCCAGGCCAGGCCAGGCCAGGCCAGGCCAGGCCAGGCCAGGCCAGGCCAGGCCAGCCAGGCCAGGCCAGGCCAGGCCAGGCCAGGCCAGGCCAGGCCAGGCCAGGCCAGGCCAGGCCAGGCCAGGCCAGGCCAGGCCAGGCCAGGCCAGGCCAGGCCAGGCCAGGTCAGGCCAGGCCAGGCCAGGCCAGGCCAGGCCAGGCCAGGCCAGGCCAGGCCAGGCCAGGCCAGGCCAGGCCAGGCTAGGCCAGGCCAGGCCAGGCCAGGCCAGGCCAGGCCAGGCCAGGCCAGGCTTGTGGCCAGGCCAGCCAGCCAGCCAGGCCAGGCCAGGCCAGGCCAGGCCAGGCCAGGCCAGGCCAGGCCAGGCCAGGCCAGGCCAGGCCAGGCCAGGCCAGGCCAGGCCAGGCCAGGCCAGGCCAGGCCAGGCTCAGGCCAGGCCAGGCCAGGCCAGGCCAGGCCAGGCCAGGCCAGGCCAGGCAGGCCAGGCTAGCCAGGCCAGGCCAGCCAGGCCAGGCCAGGCCAGGCCAGGCCAGGCCAGGCCAGGCCAGGCCAGGCCAGGCCAGGCCAGGCCAGGCCAGGCTAGGCCAGGCCAGGCCAGGCCAGCCAGGCCAGGCCAGGCCAGGCCAGGCCAGGCCAGGCCAGGCCAGGCCAGGCCAGGCCAGGCTCAGGCCAGGCCAGGGCTGCAGTTCCGACCCGCCCAGGCA
The DNA here is from genome assembly GCA_029286785.1 of Meandrusa payeni. NCBI lineage: Eukaryota > Metazoa > Arthropoda > Insecta > Lepidoptera > Papilionidae > Meandrusa > Meandrusa payeni. The sequence goes on along the minus strand of JAGSMX010000101.1, from coordinate 7,290 downwards.
GGCGGATGGGCACCCCGGGTCCGATCGGGGCAATTTGTTGCCCTGGCCCTTCCCTCAGGCACCCTCGGTCAGCCTCAGGAGCTGTTCGGATCGCCGTCTGCGGTCGGGGCAGTTCCCGAGGGCCTGGAAGGAGGGTCGGCCAGGCCTCTCCCGAAGGACAGTCGGCCCCCCCGGACTCCGGGCCCCGGCGGGTTCGACCGGTCGTGTTGCTGGACGAGGCTGGCAAGGCCCTGGAGAGGGTCGTGGCTCGCCGCCTCGTCCGGCATATTGAGGAAGGTCCGGGCCCGGAACCACGAGTATCACCGGGTTCCGGCCCGCCGGTCGACCGCGTCGATGCCTCCTCCGACGCCTGCGGGCGGTGACGGAAGAGGCGGGGCGTCGGGGAGAGGTAGTGCTGGCGGTGTCACTGACATCGCCACGCCTTCAACAGTCTCCTCATGCAGTGATACAGGCGGCACTCGAATATTTCGAAGTGCCCCCATCTGAGGAGACTGTTAAGCCCACTCTCCCAGAGGAGGGTGGCATACGAGGACCGGAGGGGGTCTTGCAGGTGGAGACGAGCCGAGCGCGGTGTCCCACAAGGACGGTGTTGGGGGCTGATTCTGTGGGACATCGGCTACACTGGGTCTCAGGGAGTTGCCCTCTTTGGGATGGGTGTGTCATCTGTTATGCAGATGACACCTCGTATATTCCCGGGGAAAGGGAGTACAAGGAGGCGGCGCGGCTGGCGGAGGTCGGAGGCTGACTCCTGTCGCCAGCCGCATAAAGAGTTAGGCCTTCGCAAAACTGAGAAGACCGAAGCCCTCCTCTTCCGCGCGGCCGGTGCAAGGGACCCCCTCCTGCGCCAATCACCCTCCTCATTGGAGGAGAGAGAGTGAGGGTGAGCTCCCAGATGAAATATCTGGGACTCACCTCGATGAGGATGACCTTCGACCCCACTTTGCACAGTTGGGGCCGAAGGTCTCTGAGGACGGCATGCTGGGAAGACTCCTCCCGGAACCTCGGAGGACCCAGCGCGGCGTGCAGGCGGCTATACCCGGGTCTGCTCGGAGAGCGGCCACGTACGGTGCCCCCATCTGGGCGGGTGACCTATTCGCGGCAATCGTTTCGCAGCTGCGCAAGGCGCAGCGACTGTCGCGATAAGGGTCATCCGGGGTACCGTACGGTCTGTGGGGCGGCAGCCACTTCGCTTGCCGGCGATCCGCCGTGGAGCCGTGGCGGGGTTCTAGCCGAGGTGTCCGATCATGTTCCCGGATAGAGGGCCCTCGGAGAGAACCTTCGCCAGAAGAGGTCCGGCGGATCCGTCGGTTGCGGAAGTGGCACTTTGCCGGAGGGGAGAGGACCTGGCGCATCACCCGTACGGTAACGGTACAACGGGTGCTCTGCGCCCGGTCCTGGAGCGATGGATGCGCAGGAGGCGCAAGCTTCACTCTTCCGTCTGACACAGGTGTTCACGGGGCATGGATGCTCTGGGACTACCTGTGTCGGACGGCCCATCGGGAGGTCGATGAGCGGTGCCACGATTGTGGCGCTGTGGTGGACTCCTGCCCAGCACACCTTGAGGTGTGCCCGAGATGGGCAGCACAGCGTCACGATCTGGCATCCGCCATCGGTGGAGGTGACCTGGTCACTTCCGAGCCTCGCACACCCTGCGATGGCACGGAGTGACAGGTTCATCGAGCGGTCGCCTCCTTCTGCGAGACAGTCATGTCTCAGAAGGAGGCTGACGAGCGGTCTGGAGGGAGTCGCCCCTCCCTCCGGCGACGAATCAGTGCGCAGGGACGCTTCAAACGTCTCTCCTCGCCGTTCCCCGTATCCGAAGCGGGGCCAGATGGGAACCTGGCCCCAGCATGCTTCGGCGTCGTCGGGACTTCTCTGAGTGCCGGAGGAGTCCCTCGAAGGTGAAGTCCGGCTTGCCGAGACCGGCTGGTCGTTGGGGTGTCCTGTCGCTGGCTGGTGATCTGGGGACACCCTGCCCATAACGGCTGATGGCATTCGCGGTAGGTTTAGTGGTGCTGGCCGCTCCAGGCCGAGCGTCCTTAATATCCTCCGCCCACCCAGGGTACCGGAGGATGGTTAATAACTCGATTCCTGCTACCGTAAAAAAAAAAAAAAAAAAAAGGCGGTTAGGTTAGGTTAGGTTAGGTTAGGTTAGGTTAGGTTAGGTTTTTTTTTTATTTACGTGTAACAAAATGGTGCACACCCCGAAGCCATAGCGGGCCGGCGACGGCGGTAGTGTCGTGGCCTCCAACCACCGCACCTTCTACACGGTATTCCCCATACGACCATGTATGTGGGGGTCACGGGATAACATCCCACAGTTCTTCCGGTAAATCTCGGCCGCGCCCAAAATCGCCCTATTCTAGGGAGGGGTGAGAAGCACCCCTTAGCCAATTATTACACTGCGGCGTCGAATACAAACGCGCCGCCGATTCCCTGTGGGAACCCTTCCGAGGGGGGGCGCCGGACCAACGGCCCATGTCGGTCGCGACGCCAGGTTCCCGGCCTAAGGAGGCATTCGGCGGTTCTTTGTACTCAGCCCGCCTGCTGGCGATGGGCCTTCTATGCACTTCTGACCGCGCCCTGCCTCCTAGGCACCCGCCCCTTAGGATGTTCGGTATCCCCGCTTCCCGCGACATAATAGAGTCGCAGAATCGGTCTACTGCATTCCATGACGCCTCGCTACCGACCATGGAACGAACCACAGCCGGCAGTGAGAGGTCACCCCTTAATACGCTACGAGCGCGCCCTATCCTCCCCAGCGTAAGCACCGGCCAAGGTGTGTGACGACGTCCACAGTGTGGGCCACATTCATCGCACGCCTTCCCGTCCGTCCTACCGCTGCCACTACGCAAGTACAGATAGCTCCCGAAGCAGCCGCCCCGTGAGTATCTGCACCAGGCGGAACTTGAGGACTCCAAAATCCCTGTTGAGCCAGTCCAACACCGGTCGGACGGCTTCCACCGTGAGGCGACCGTGCAACGGGTTAAGGAGCCGTTGCTCCCAGCGCCGAAGCATCGTCAATTAGGCCTCGCGGCGCCATCTCCTCTCGTCTTCTGGAGACGGATGCTCGCCCTGTTTAGCGACGCGCCCGCCGCCAGTAGACGCGCGCAAGCGACTCGGCCTGAGTTCCCACGGCGGCGTCCCGGCTAGACGCACGCCGCCCTCAAGGAGACGGTGCGGTAACCGCGTATCACCCGTATGGCTACGACATACGCCGCGCAGATCGCAGCACAACAGGCCACGGGCTACGTCTGCAAGCCCATATGGGTGCCCTGTACAACGCCATCGACCGCACCACCCTCGGTGTATACAATGCCGACATCGGATTAGGCCCTCCTAGGTTCGAAGAAGTCGGTCAAGGACCCGGCGGCTCGACAGCCCGGGCCCAATTGCCGAAAGGTCGAACTCCATCTGCCGTCGAGACGAGTCCCAAGTACTTCAGAGAAGTACGACGGCGATGGAAGTCCCACCGACCATCAACTCGCACCAGGCGGAGGGGCGTTCCGAGCGTCGTGGAAGCACAATGCCTCACACTTGCTCAGCGCCACCTCCAGTCCCACCGCCCAATGCGTTCACGACTTGGGCTACTCCCCTGCAGTCGCCAATACGCGTTCTCTCAGCAGCGTCCGCGAGCCATCACCAGGGGTGTCGCGTCGGCGCAACAAGTCACGTCGACTTCCTGAGGTTGGCTCCGCGTAGCACCGAGTCGTAACCGATGTCTCCACAGGAGCGGCCCAAGGACTGAACCCTGCGGAACGCCGCACGATACCTGCCATTACCACTGTCTCGCGTCGGGTACCTAACGAATCGGTCCGAGATGATACCCTCGACGTCCGTCTCAGGTACGTCGGTATCCTGAATCGACCAGACAAGTGGTGATGGTTCCCCACGGTAAGGTGTTGAACGCATTGGCGATGTCGAGAGACACCGCCAACACCACCACCGCGAGACACCGCGTCTTCCGCGAGGCACCTGACTCTTGCGATCGCATCTTACGGTCGACTTGGCTGGCGGAATCCGGAACTGATGGTCGCTCAGATCCGGTCCAGTCTCCCTCTCCATGTGTCGAATGAGGCGAGCTGCAATAACGCGCTTCGAAGAGCTTTGCCTACCTCGTCCACGAGCACGACGGGCCGATACGAAGACGGTGTATCGTCCGCTTTCCCACCCTTCTTTAGCAGCACCAGCTTCCCCGTCTTCCAAATACGTGAAACCGGCCCCGCTTCAGACACGCCGTGAACAGCGACCGTGTCCATGGCTCCAACGGACTCGAGCCTAAGGCCCAGGCGCGACCGGGTATACCGTCGGGCTCCAGGAGCGGTGCCTGACACGCATCCTTTATGGCCGCTGACAGTTCCCTTCGCTATCCCGGTGCGTCATCCGGTCGGGAGGATTCTACGGCCCCCACGGACACATCGCCACTGATGGAAATAGCGAACGTCCGGATCGAGAAGTTCCGGCGGCAGAGCAGTGAGTCAGTGGAGTACGCCAAGGGCGCAGCTTTTGCCGCACCCTCTGTACGGTTTCCGTACGGGTCAGCCTCCAAGGACTCTTAACATCTCTACCTCCGAAGCCTTCGCTCACAGAGATCGCTTTCACCAATTCCATCACGCTGGCCCTATGTTCCGCATAGAGCCGCTCCTCGGCCGGGTCGCGCCTTCGTCGGCGTCGACACCTGTGGTACCTACGTCGGCTCGCCACGCAAGCGCGCTGCGAAGCCGTCCCAGATCCGCTGCTGTCCACCAGTGCACAGCACGCCCGAGGAAGGGGCGCACCTGGCGGCATGCTCACGTCACACACGTGCGACATGGCTTCCACGAGTCTCTCCGCTTCCCTTCGACGTCGCCCGCTTCCCCTAACGAAGGGCCCAAGCTGTCTCTTTCCTCCTTCGCGTACCCACGCCCGATCAGTGCCGCCTCCTCAAGGAGGTCACGATCCAGACGCTTCAACGCCCAACGAGTGCCGTCCCCGATCAAGGGTCGATCAGGGATCGGTCGGCGTGTTTCCGAGGCCGCGGAGACACCGAATCGGATGTACAAATGATCCGCCAGTGTCTCCACGCCTCGAGCACCTCCCAATCCCTCGGAGCTACGGCGGCCAGGCGTCCCCGCGCAACGTTACGTCCACTATGGAACCGCCTCTGTTTCCGCACGCACGTCTGTCGACTTCGATTGAGCACGACTAACCCGGCACTGATCGCAACCTCGAGTGCGGCACCGCGCGCGCTCGTCCCCGGGCACCCCACGCCTCAGACTTGCATTGAGGTCCCGGCGAAGAGAATACGTGCCGACCCGTTGCGACCAATGAGTGCATTCCACGGTCGAGCAGCCGCTCGAATTCGGCTTGCTGCGGTCTGGCGAGAAGTATGCTCCCACCACTGTGCATATTATCCGCTACCTTCCTGCGTAACGTGTAACCCTGACCGCGTTCTACCAACTCTAAGTTGGGAGAGCCGTTCGAGGTCACAGTGCCTATGGCCACCGTCGCTCCAGGGTCCCCGCCCAGTTATCCCAGGAGGGAACGTAGTACGGCTCGCTGACCACTACATAACGTTGATCAACCGCTCCGCCATGCTCTTGGGTACAGAAGGTCCTGAGCTCTGGTGCAGTGGTTGATGTCTTCGCTCAAAGAAACTTACGTCCATCGTTATTCGACGGACATTTTATTCTCCTCAGGCACTGAGCTTTGCACTGCCTGGCGCTTCCGCCGAGGCTCTCGGCCTTTCCCGTTGCGCTTGCCGCTCACCTTTCGCATTTCAGGGCCGTGCTGAAGTGACGGTGTCGCCTTGACGACTCGCCCCTTCCCGCACTTTTTACACCGTTGCCATCTGGCGATCGGCCGGTGCCGCCTGACCGCACTGCGTTGCAGTAGCGGCTTGGCGGCACAAGTGCCGCCTTGTGGCCGATCATTCCGCAGCGGTAGCACTCACCACTGCGGTCCCTTTTCCGGACGTGCACTTTGCCACCACGTGCCCCTTCTCGTGGCACCGGAAACAAAGCTTCGGTTTCCTCCTGTGCAGGACTTGAGCAGACACCCAGCCACCACAGGAGTCTGCCTCCGTTCACCACTTCGCAGCTTCTACGGACAGTGCAGAAATACCATCCCGAGACCGGAGGCGGCGAGTTTGACGACGCTCGACCGAATCTGGTCGGTCGAACAACCCCACCCGCGCCACCGCTGCTACAACGTCTGCGTGCTCGTCACCGAGTCGCCGAGTCCTGAGACCTTCAACTCGACGCACCTGACTGGCCTGGCGATGCAAGCACGATCTCGCCCAGAGACTCCCGGAGTCTCCTTTGCGAGGTTATCGGTCCTCGCCGTTGCTGATGCCGGGCACCTCTAAGATGCAGCGCACCAGTCGCCGCCGTCCTGAACTGAAGCCCGGTTATCGAGTTCGGCAGAAACCACTCTCCTCCTTCGCTCGGGCGATGACTTTGGGCGTACGTGACGCCCTTCGTCGATGCCCTCAGGCTCCAGAGTCAACATTACGGCCGCGGCCCGTGGGGCACGCGGCTTTGCGGCTTCTGGCTCTTGCCTCCCCGTTCTGCCGTCTGGCGCTTCTGCTGCTGCGGTTTAGGCAGCAGCTTGGTCGTCTCTTTGGCTTCGCCACTACGTTCCACGCCCTCCAGTGGAGGTAGAGGCGGGCGCGGGCTTCGAAAGTTCTCTCGGCGGAACTTCTTCCGCCGGCCTAGACTTTTGCCTTCCCTTTCCCCACCCTTAGGGGTTTGGGGCAGGGTTGGCAACAATCACCTTTGGTTGCCGGGCGCTGCGTTCTGGCGGCTGGTGCCTCCAGACGCGCAGCTGCACCTAACGGCGGCCGTATCCTTTCCGGTAGGCAGTGATCCTCCAGTGATGCCAAGCGGGCCGAGACCATGGTCCCACTCGCAGCATCACTGTCCGGCATATTCCTCGACGGCACTGGAGGCCGATTCGGGGCGAACGGTGCCGGTGGACCGCTTCCTCTTCGTCGAGCGAGTCGTCCCCTTCAGGATTCCTCCGACGTTCACGTGAGAGGGCGCGGGACGTTCCCGCTGCCCTCCGTCGAATTGCGCCCTGAGGCTGGCCAATTCTTTACGGAAATCGGCTACCTCTGCGCGCAGACGGGCGTTCTCAGCTGCGGTAGGCGCGTCTCTTGCCCGACTCAGTACGAGCCCCAATTGCCGCAACAGCCGCCTTTACGGAGGCTGCAGCCGCCTTCAGGTCCCGTGCCAGGTCAGACTTCAGGTTGTTAGATTTGTTGGCGACCGTGATCAGCGCAACGTCATCTATCACCTGATGTTGCAGCGT
>JAGSMX010000100.1:0-17958 GCA_029286785.1 Meandrusa payeni | reverse complement strand
TGCAGCTGTTCTGCGCAGACGGGCGTTCTCAGCTGCGGTAGGCGCGTCTCTTGCCCGACTCAGTACGAGCCCCAATTGCCGCAACAGCCGCCTTTACGGAGGCTGCAGCCGCCTTCAGGTCCCGTGCCAGGTCAGACTTCAGGTTGTTAGATTTGTTGGCGACCGTGATCAGCGCAACGTCATCTATCACCTGATGTTGCAGCGTTGCAGCTGTTCTGCGTCTGGAGCCGGCCAGGCCAGGCCAGGCCAGGCCAGGCCAGGCCAGGCCAGGCCAGGCCAGGCCAGGCCAGGCCAGGCCAGGCCAGGCCAGGCCAGGCCAGGCCAGGCTTCAGGCCAGGCCAGGCCAGGCCAGGCCAGGCCAGGCCAGGCCAGGCCAGGCCAGGCCAGGCCAGGCTATGCCAGGCCAGGCTGGTGGCCAGGCTGAAGCCAGGCCAGGCCAGGCCAGGCCAGGCCAGGCCAGCCAGGTCAGGCCAGGCCAGGCCAGGCTGCCAGGCCAGGCCAGGTCAGGCCAGGCCAGGCCAGGCCAGGCCAGGCCAGGCCAGGCCAGGCTTGAAGCCAGGCCAGGCCAGGCCAGGCCAGGCCAGGCCAGGCCAGGTTAGGCCAGGCCAGGCCAGGCTAGGCCAGGTTAGGCCAGGCCAGGCCAGGCTTAGGCCAGGCCAGGCCAGGGTTAGGCCAGGTTGTACAGGCCAGGTTGCCAGGCTAGGCTAGGCTAGGTTAGGCTGCAGTTCCGACCTGCCTCCAGAGTAGGCGGAGGGGCAATCTCGGGTCCGGACGGGTGCACGGAGGGCACCGGCCCTTTCCTCGTGCAGACCTCGGTCAGGCCCTCAGGAGCTGTTCGATCGCTGTCTGCGGTCGGGGGCAGTCTCGGTGGCCTGGAAGAGGGTCGGCTGCGTTCCTCCCGAAGGATTAGTCGGCCCCGGACCTCGGCCCCCGGCGGTCTGACCGGTCGTTGCTGGACGAGGCTGGCAAGGCCCTGGAGTCGTGGCTCCTCGCCCCGTCCGGCATATTGAGGAAGGTCCGGGCCCGAAACTCTACGAGTATCAATTCGTTCCGGGCCCGCCGGTCGACCGTCGATGTTCCGACGCCTGCGGGCGGTGACGGAAGAGGCGGGCGTCGGGGAGAGGTGCAGTGTTGGCGGTGTCACTTCGACATCGCTATCGCCTTCAACAGTCTCCCTCATGTAGTGATACAGGCGGCACTCGAATATTTCGAAGTGCCCTGTATCTGCTGAGGAGACTGTTGGCGCCTACCTCTCCCGAGGAGGGTATGGCATACGAGGACCGGAGGGGGTCTTGCAGGTGGAGACGAGCCGAGCGCGTGGTGTCCCACAAGGATCGGTGTTGGGGCCGATTCTGTGGGACATCGGTTACGACTAATATCCTGCGGAGCCGTCTCTCCCTGGGATGGGTGCTCATCTGTTATGCAGATGACACCCTCTGCATATTCCCGGGGAAAGGAGGTACAAGGATATGGCGCGGCTGGCGGAGGTCGGAGTTGACCTCGTCGCCAGCCGCATAAAGAGGTTAGGCCGGGTAAAACTGGAGAAGACCGAAGCCCTCCTTCCGCGGGCTGGCGTAAGGGACCCTCCGGTGCCACCTCCTCATTGGAGGAGAGAGTGAGGCTGTTCCTCGATGAAATATCTGGGACTCACCTCGATGGAGGATGGACCTTCGACCCCACTTTGCACAAAGTTGGGGCCGAAGGTCCTGAGGACGGCAGCGCTGGGAAGACTCCTCCTGAACCTCGGAGGACCCAGCGCGGCGTGCAGGCGGCTATACCCGGGTCTGTCGGAGATGGCCACGTACGGTGCCCCTCTATCTGGGCGGGGGTGACTCCATTGGGCGGCAATCGCTCGCAAAGCTGCGCAAGGCGCAGCGGATTGTCGCGATAAGGGTCATCCGGGGTACCGTACGGTCTGTAGCGGCAGCCACTTCGCTTTACCGGCGATCCGCCGTGGAGCCTGTGGCGGGGTTCTTAGCCGAGGTGTCCGCTGACTATGTCTCGATAGGAGGGCCCCGGAGAGAACCCTCTGCCAGAAGAGGTCCGGCGGATCCGTCGGTTGGGTGAAGTGGCACTTTGCCGGAGGTGGGAGCAGGACCTGGCGCATCACCCGTACGGTAACGTACAACGGGTGCTCTGCGCCCGGTCCTGGAGCGATGATGCGCAGGAGGCGCAAAGTTCACCTTCCGTCTGACACAGGTGTTCACGGGCATGATGCTTCGTAACTACCTGCTCGGACGGCCCATCGGGAAGCTGGATGAGCGGTGCCACGATTGTGGCGCTGTGGTGGACTCCGCCCAGCACACTTGGTGTGCCCGAGATGGCAGCATTGAAGCGTCAGCCGATCTGGCACCGCTATCCAGGACATCCGGAGCCTCAAAATTTGCGATGGTACGGAGGACAGGTCTTGTCGAGTGGTCGCCTCCTTCTGCGAGACAGTCATGTCTCAGAAGAGGCTGACGAGCGGGTTCGGGAGGGGAGTCGTGGGCTCCTCCCTCCGTGGCGACGAATCGCGCAGGGATGCTTCAAATCTCCGCTTTCACCCCGTAATCTGAAGCGGGCCAGGATGGGGAACTCACCCCAGCATGCTTCGGCGTCGTCGGGACTTCTCTGAGTGCCGGAGGAGTCCCTTCGAAGGTGAAGTCCGGTCTTGCCGAGACCGGCCGGTCGTTGGGGTGTCCTGTCGCTGACAGATCCGGGACACCCCGGGCTCATAACGGCTGATGGCATTCGCGGTAGGTTTAGCGGGTATGGGCTGCCCAGGCCGAGTCCCACACATCCCTCCGGGCCCACCCAGGTACCGGAGGATGGTTAATAACTCGATTCCCCTGCGTTAACAAAAAAAAAAAAAAAAGGCTAGGCTAGGCTAGGCTAGGCTAGGTTAGGTTGTGTTGTGCTAGGTTTTTTTTTATTTACGTGTAACAAAACGGTGCACACCCCGAAGCCATAAGGGCCGGCGACGGCGGCAGTGTCGGCTCCAACCGACTAAAAATCTCTTTACACGGTATTCCCCATACGACCATGTATGTGGGGTCACGGGATAACATCCTACAGTTCTTCCGCAACTCCGGCCGCGCCTCCGTACTCCGCTCCTGACGGAGGGGTGAGAAGCACTCTTAGCCAATTACACTGCGGCGCGTCGAATACAAACGCGCCGCCGATTCCTGTGGGGAACTCTCTCCGAGGGGGCGCCGGACCGCCCATGTCGGTCGCGACGCCAGGTTCCCGGGCCTGCGCGAGGCATTCGGCGGTTCTTAGGCTCGGCCCCGCCTGTTGGCGATGGGCCTTCTTATGCATCTCTGACCGCGTCTTGCCTCCGGTGGGCACCTGCCCTTAGACGCCTGGTATCCGTTTCGCGATATAACAGAGTCGCAGAATCGGTCTACTGCATCCCATGATGCCCTGCCACGGACCATGGAACGAACTACAGCCGGCAGTGAGAGGTCATCTCATTACGCTACGAGCGGCCCTATCCTCCCCAGCGCGGGCAATCGGCCAAGGTGTGTGACGACGTGTCCACAGTGTGGCCACATTCATCGCACGCCTCGTCCGTCCTACCGCTGCCACTACGCAAGTACAGATAGCCCCGAAGCAGCCGTGCCCCGTGAGTATCTGCACCAGGCGGAACTTGAGGACTCCGCAATCCCCTGCTGAGCCAGTCCGCCAACACCGGTCGGATCGGTTTCCACCGTGAGGCGACCGTGCAACGGGTTAAGGAGCCGTTGCTCCCAGCGCCGAAGCGCTATCGTCACCTCATAGCCTCGCGGCGCCATCTCCTCTCGTCTTCTGAGACGGATGCTCGCCCTGTTTAAGGACGCGCCTGCCGCCAGTAGACGCGCGCAAGCGACTCGGCCTGAGTTCCCCACGGCGGCGTCCCGGCTAGACGCACGCCGCCTCGAAGGAGACGGTGCGGTAACTGGGCAGACACCTGTGGCGCGGCTAGCGACATACGCTGCGGTGATCGCAGCAATGTCAGGCCACGGGCTGACAGGTCTGTTCATAAGGGTGCCCCGTACAACGCCATCGACCGCACCACCCCGGTGTACAGCGTCGCCGACACATCGGACGCCAGGGCCCTCCTAGGTTCGGAAGAAGTCGGCTCAAGGACCCGGCGGCTCGAATGAGCTTCGGGGCCCAATTGCCGAAAGTGCTTCGTCGAACTCCATCTGCCGTCGAGGACGAGTCCCAAGTACTTCAGAGAAGTACCGACGGCGACATGGAAGTCCCACCGATCAACTCCAGACCAGGCGCAAGGTTCCCTGAGCGTCGTGGAAGCACAATGCCCTCACACTTGCTCAGCGCCACCCCAGTCCCAATCGCCTAATGCGTTCGATCACATCCCCTGCAGTCGCCAATACGCGCGCCTCCCAGCAGTGCGTCCAGCCATCACCAGGGTGTGCCGTCGGCGTAACAAGTCACGTCGACTTCTGAGGTTGGCTCCGCGTACCGAGTGTCAAAACCGATGTTCCATTGCGAGCGGCCTGCTGACCGAACTCCTGCGTGAACGCCGCACGACACCCGTGCCGACACCACCGTCTCGCGTCGGGTACCTAACGAATCGGTCCGGAGAGATACCCCTGATCGTCCGTCTCAGGTACGTCGGTATCCCGAACTCGACCAGAGCCGCGGTGATGGTTCCCCACGGCAGGTGTTGAACGCATTGGCGATGTCGAGAGACACCGCCAACACCACCTCACCGCGAGACACCGCGTCTTCCGCGAGGCACCTGACCCTTGCGATCGCATCTACGGTCGACTTGCTCGGCGGAATCCGGAACTGATGGTCGCTCAGATCCGGTCCAGTCTCCTCCATGTGTCAATGAGGCGAGCCGCAATAACGCGCTCGAAGAGCTTGCCTACCTTGTCCAACAGCAATGACGGGCCGATACGAAGACGGTGTATCGTCCGCTTTCCCACCTTTCTTAGCAGCAATTCAGCTTCCCGTCTTCCAAATACGTGGGAAATGGCCCTGCTTCAGACACGCCGTGAACAGCGACTGTCCATGGCTCCAACGGACTCGAGTCTAAGGCTCCAGGCGCGACTGGCATACTGTCGGGCCCAGGAGCGGTGTCTTTGACACGCATCCTTTTGTGGCGGCTGCCACAGTTCCCCTTCGCTAACTTCCGCTATGCGTCATCCGGTCGGGAGGATTCTACGGCCCCCACGGGACATTACTTTCCGCCACTGATGGAAATAGTGTGCGAATCGTCCGATCGAGTAGGGTTCCGGCGGCGAGTGCGAGCTGAGGCCGCCAAGGGCGCAGCTTTGCCGCACCTCCGTACGGTTTCCCGTACGGGTCAGCTCCCCCAAGGACTCTAACATCTCTACCTCCGAAGCCTTCTTCGCTTCAGAGATCGCTTTCTACCAATTCCATCACGTTGGCCCTATGTTCCGCATAGAGCCGCCTCCTCCTCGGCCGGGTCAGCCTTCGTCGGCGCGTCGACACCTGTGGTAATTTCCATGCCGGCTCGCCACGCAAGCGCTGCGAAGCCGTCCCAGATCCGCTGTCCACCAGTGCACAGCACGTCTCGGAGGAAGGGGCGCACCTGCGGCATGCTCACGCTCACACGTGCGACATGGCTTCCACGAGTCTCCGCTTCCCCTTCGACGTCATCTGCTTCCCCAACGAAGGGCCCGTTGCCCTTCCTCCTTCGCGTACCCACGCCTCGATCAATGCCGCCTCCTCAAGGAGGTCACGATCCAGACGCTTCAACGCCCAACGAGTGCCGTCCCTGATCAAGGGTCGACTAGGATCGGTCGGCGTACTTCCGAGGCCGCGGAGACACTGAATCGGATGTACAAATGATCCGACAGTGTTCCACGCCTCGAGCACCTCCCAACTCGATACGGCGGGCCAGCGTCTCCTGCGAACGTTACGTCCACTATGGAACCGCCCTGTTTCCGCACGCACGTGTTCGTCGACCCCGATTGAGCACGACTAACCCGGCACCGATCGCAAACTCCTCGAGTGCGGCACCGCGCGGCGCTCGTCCCCGGGCACCCCACGCCTCAGACTTGGCATTGAGGTCCCCGGCGAAGAGAATACGTGCCGACCCAGTTGCGACCAATGAGTGCACCTACTCTGTCGAGCAGCCGCTCGAATTCGGCTAAGCTGCGGTTCGGCGAGAAGTATGCTCCCACCACCAGCATATCCGCTACCCTCCCTGCAACGTAACCCCGACCGCGTTCTACCAACTCTAAGTTGGGAGAGCCGTTCGAGGTCACAGTGCCTATGGCCACCGTCGCGTCTAGGTCCCCCGCCCAGTTATCCCAGGAGGGAACGTAGTACGGCTCGCTGACCACTACAACGTTGATCAACCGCTCCGCCATGCTCTGGGCCAGAAGGTCCTGAGCTCTGGCGCAGTGGTTGATGTTCGCCTGGAGAAACTTGATGTCCATCGTTATTCGACGGACATTTTATTCTCCTCAGGCACTGAGCTTGCACTGTGCCCGGCGCCTGGGCTTCGAGGCCTCGGCCTTTCCCGTTGCGCTTGCCGCCTACCTTCGCATTCTATGGCCGTGCCGGAAGTGGACGGTGTCGCCTTGACGACTCGCCCTTCCCGCACTTTACAATCATTACATCTATGATCGGCCGCCCGGACCGCACTGCAAGTGTTGCAGTGCGGCTTGGCGGTACAAGTGGCCGCCTTGTGGCCGATCATTCGCAGCGGTAGCACTCACCACTGCGGTCCTTCCGGACGGCACTTTGCCACCACGTGCCCCTTCTCGTGGCACCGGAAACAAAGCTTCGGCTTCCTCTAAAAGTGTGACTTGAGCAGACACCCAGCCTACCAGGAGTCTGCCTCCGTTCACCACTCTTTCGTAGCTCTACGGGACAGTGCAGAAACACCATCCCGAGACCGGAGGCGGCGAGTTTGACGACGCTCGACCGAATCTGGTCGGTCGAACAACCCCACCCGCGCCACCGCTGCTACAACGTCTGCGCTTCGTCACCGAGTCGTCGAGTCCTGGAGACTTCAACTCGACGCACCTGACCGGTTTGGCGATGCGCACGATCCCCGCCCAGAGACTCCCCGGAGTCTCCCTTTGCGAGGTTATCGGCCCTCTCGCCGTTGTTGATGCCGGGCACCTCTAAGATGCGCGCACCAGTCGTCCTGAACCGAAGCCCGGCTATCCCGAGTTCGGCAAGGTTCATCTTCTCCTTCGTTCGGGCGATGACTTCAAGCGTACGTGACGCCCTTCGCTGATGCTCAGGCTCCAGAGTCGTTGACTACGGCCGCGGCCCGTGGGGCACGCGGCTTTTGCGGCTTCTGGCCTTGCCTCCCGGGTTCTGGCCGTCCGGCGCTTGCCGCTGCGTTTAGCAGCAGCTTGGTCGTTCTTTGGCTTCTCGCCACTACGTTCCACGCCTCCCTCAGTGGAGCGGGCGCGGGCTTGAAAGTTTCTTCGGCGGAACTCTTCCGTCGGCTCAGGACTTTGCCTTCCTTTCCCCTTACCCTTAGGGGTCAGGGGCAGGGCTGGCAACACCACCTTGGTCGCGCTTTCGGCGCTGCGTTCTGGCGGCTGGTGCCTCCAGACGCGCAGCTGCACCAACGGCGGCCGTATCCTTTTCTCCGGTAGGAGGCGATCCTCCAGTGATGCCAAGCGGCCGAGACCATGGTCCCTTACCTGCAGCATCACTGTCCGGCATATCTCCTCGATCGGCACTGAGGCCGATTCGGGGCGAACGGTGCCGGTGGACTGCTTCTTCGTCGAGCGAGCCGTCCCTCTTCAGGGATTCTCCTCCGACGTTCACGTGAGAGGGCGCGGGACGTTCCCGCCGCCCTCTGTCGAATTGCGCCCTGAGGCTGGCCAATTCCTTACGGAAATCGGCCACCTCTGCGCGCAGACGGGCGTTCTCCGCTGCGAGAAGGCGCGTCTCGTCTGACTCCAGTACGAGCCCCAATTGCCGCAACAGCCGCCTTTACGGAGGCTGCAGCCGCCTTCAGGTCCTGTGCCAGGTCAGACTTCAGGTTGTTAGATTTGCTGGCGATCACCGTGATCAGCGCAACGTCATCTATCACCTGATGTTGCAGCGTTGCAGCCAGCCCTGCGTCTGAGCCCTACCTGGCTCCAGCGCCGGCAATTTGGAGAGTCTCCTCTCGCCCGACGGTACTTCGCTGCCAACGCAACCAACTTCCTCTTTCTTCAGCGCGGAGTTTCCACTTGCGCCCCTCTCGGCCTCCAACGCGGCTTTGGCTTTGCCGTAGCCCACGTATTGGCCAGTCGTAGGCGGGCGCCCACGACGTTTCCCCCGCTTATCCTCGTCCTCCGAGGAAGCGGTCACCTTATCATCACTGAGGCGGCGCTTGCGGTCCTGCCAGAAGCGGGAGCCGCACGCCACCTCCTCAGTGATGTCGAGGCTGCAGTCTGATGCAGCCTCTTTGTCACTATTTTGAGCAGCGGGGTCATGACGACATCGCCCCCCGCTTCTTTGCTCAACGCTCAGGCGCGCTCCAGGCACCACTCCGCGCTTCTGGAAGCGCGGTTGGCGGCTATGTGGCGCGAGCCTGTCCATCCGTGCTGGGTCTGACCCATTGCCTGCGCCTGTCTTTGGTCGCGGCTCTTCAACTGAAAGGCTTTAGCAGCGTCCATCTGGGGACGCTGCTTTCTTCCTCCCGCGTCGCTTCGCCGTCGATGCACCGGTCTTAACTCCTACAACAGTTTTGCCCACCCCAGAGTATGGAGGGCGACAAAGTAGCACTGTGGATTCCAGCCATATGGCTGGGACCCACCTGGGGACTTCTTATGTCTTTAAAACTGTTCATCATGGTGCTTATAGATTGCTGATCCACAGCTTTGGACGCTAATGACCAATCCCCTTTGGCTATTCATCCCTCGGCACGTCGTACCTTGGGATTGGGGTAATTTGAGAGGTTGTTCTTCCTCTTGACTTCTCTGGTCTCAGTGTGACCGGAAGTCCTGCCTGCCTCGGGAGTGCTATGAGCGGGCTACGGTGCGCCTGACGTGGCCTAAGCCAACAGCCACCCTAGGGGCGGACTCGCCGCACGACTCGACTGATTGCACTGAAGAGAAGACTACAGTCTCCCTACTCCAACGGGCGATGAGGTCGTCACTTCCCGACGCCGTTGACTGATTGCACTGAAGCCAAGACTCCTCCTCATAGAGAAAGAGTCTGCCCTGCGGGCGGTGGGGTCGTCACATCCCTACGCCGAGGTTAGGTTAGGCTAGGTTAGGTTAGGCTAGGCTAGGTTAGGCTAGGTTAGGCTAGGCTAGGCTAGGCTAGGTTAGGTTAGGCTAGGCCAGGTTAGGCCAGGTTAGGTTAGGTTAGGTTAGGTTAGGTTAGGTTAGGTTAGGTTAGGTTAGGTTAGGTTAGGTTGAAAAATCGTGAAGCGTTCCACATTTTGGAGTGTGTTTGAGGCGTTGAACTCTTTTGTATGGTGGTGGATTTGCTAAGTTTTTCGTTGTTATTTGTTGTTATTTGTTGTTGCTTTTGTTATTTCTTGTTGGTTGTTAACGGTCGGTGTGTTAAAGTTTCGGGGATGATTAGGAAGTCGGGAAAGGGAGATGTAATCCGGGGTCGCCCGGCACGAGGATGGGAAAAGTAGCTTTTATGATAGGGGAGGGCTATTTCATCGGACGACAATCAGCGAGTCGGATAGGGAGCCGCTTGCAGGAGGGCCGAAGGCGACTGCTGGAGGGAGAAGCAGAAGCCAGAGGTTCATGGACTGTGAGTCGGTGGTTTCGTTGTCGGAGTCGGAGGTCTGCCACGGGAAAAGACTTTACTCGGAGGTGTCGGCTGGCTCTGGCTCCGACACCGAAACGGGAGCGGACCGTGGCAAGAAGAAGAAAGGGAAGGGGAAGGAGTCTTCCCCGAAAAGGGGGAGCTCGAGAGGTATGGCAGACACCCTTGCGAAAGCAAGGGTGGCTCTCCGTGAAAGGGAAGCGGAGGATGCAGAGGCGGCCTTCGCTGCTGGCCTGGACAAGAGGTTCAGGAAGGATGAGGCGAGGATAGAGAAAGGAGGAGACAAGGGAGAGCTCCCTCTTGATTTGGAGACCATGGGCCCGGTGGACCTCATGGCTGCGGCTGAGGAGAGGATCAGCACGATCCTCCAACTCACCGGAAAGAGTGCCAGCCTCAAAGGGGGGTACTCTAGCCAAATCAAGAGGGCGTCCGCCTTTATAAGGGAGGTGCTTGATACCCTGGCGGTGCGCACAGAGGCCGAGGAGACCCGCCGCCTTAGAGCCGATAATAATCGGCTCCAACGCGAGGTGGCCAATCTCCGGGAAGAGGTTCGTGCGCACCGTCGGGAGTTTGAAGAGAGCCGCAAGGAGGCAAAGAAGGATGGTCCTATGAGCCGGGACCAACTCCAGGATCTGGAGGGGAACATCGCCAGGTTGGTCGGCAACCTGATCGATGGTCGCCTCTCAGAGCTGGAGTCCCGGCTCCCCACAGAAGTCAGTCTGTCGCCCACCTCTGGTGTAGACAACAGACCCTGGCGAAGGCGACGAAGGCCGCCGTTGAGATTCCGTGCGGCAGGGAAAACCGCCGCACGCTCTGACAAAGAGGAAACGGCCAAGCTGCTCCGAGCCAGTGGGTCTGTCCAGACCCAAGAGTTGGGATGGAAGACCTCTGCCCTCCCCTCACCCTCTGGAAGGAAAGGGAAGGGAAAGGGAAAGGTAAGAGTGCTGAAAAGCCGGGGGTAGAGTGGACTCCGTTCGGTCCCCACTCCAAAAGGATCGAAGCCTCACTTGCCGGCCCCGGCCCGGCTCCATCGGGGACTAACCTGATGGAGCGGACTGAGGTGGTCCGCCGTAAGGCCACAAAGAAGCCGGCAGCCGGGAGGGGCAGTGAAGGCTCCGTCAGCGCAGAGGGAGTGAGGCCAGAAGAGGACGAGTATCAGCCTTCGCCTCAGGCCGTAGTGCCAACCGTGGCCTGGAAGCAGCGCGGGAGATACGCCTCGGCCCTCCTAAAGGCCGAGCAAAAGGTGGACCTGGCAGAGCTGGGTATTGGGCAGCCCGGATTCGCCAGTCGGCGACCGGGGCGCGCCTAATTGAGGTGCCGGGTGCCAACCAGCTCGACAATAGCCGATGCGCTGGCGGAGCGACTGAGGTCGGTCCTTACCGAGGAGGTGGAGGTGTCCAGGCCCGTAAAAGAACGCGGACATACGCGTTACGGGCCTGAACGACGCCATCACATTGACCGCCCCACTGCGGCCTTAGCCTCGAGGGGGTGCGCACTCCGCAGTCATTGTCCGGAGTATGCGCTCCGGCAATGGCCCGCAGGGAATGGGCTCTGCCTCATTAGAGCGCCCAGCCAGCGCAAAGAAGCTTCACAGCTGGGGAAGCTGTGGGGTGGAGCCGCGTGCACCTCCACTACCTGAGCCGAGGCCGAAGCACTGTCGGCAGTGCATGGAATTGGGGCACGTGGCTGGCACGTGCCCCTCATCATCGACACCCGCGCGACTTCTGTTATCGCTGCGGTCAGAAGGGCATAAGGCCGCTGCCTGCTTCGGCGCCACCGCACTGTGCGGTATGCGCTGACGCAGGCCACGTGATAAAGTATGTCATGCCGCCCCCATTCCGTGAAAGCCCCAGCCCAACCCCAACGGGCAGGAGTTTTAGGATGCTGGAGATGCCCGGTTGATGGCCAGATATTCCCGTCCTTACTCTCCAGGCGAACGCCAACCACTCCGCTGCGGCGCAGGATCTCTTCCTGCAGTCCATGGCGGAGTGGGCGTCGATCCGCGGTGATGGCGGAGCCGTACTTGTCCCCTCCCTACCACATTGGGTGGGGATCTGACGGATCCGTTGCCATCACCGTGAGGCCTGGAGTAGGCCCGCCCTCAACCTCCTCAGCGAGTCACGGCGGCGGTTCGGGAGAGTGTGGCTCTAGTAGGAGCCTACTTCTCCCCGAATCAGCGACCCGCCGGCCCTCGAGCGGTTTCTCGACGCCTTTGGGCCGGTGGTGGGCAGTTAGCGCCCCTTCAGGTGTTCGTGCTGGGGACTTCAACGCCAAGTCCACGGCTTGGGGCAACCTCGCACGAACCCTAAAGGAGGGAGGTGAGGAGTGGGCGTTAGCTGCCGGGCTGTCCCTTCTCAATGTTGGGATGCCCACACATGCGTGCGGCGGTCGGGAGGTTCAGTGGTGGACTTGTCGTCTGCCACTCCGGCCGTCGCACGGCAAGTGGAGATTGAGAGCTGAGTCGGAGGTGGAGACACTCGGACCATAAGCATAAGGCTCTGAGGTGTCTCCAACCTCCGGACGTCCGGCGTCGAAACTTGGGTCGTAGCCGGTTCCCGCGCTGGGCACTCACAAAGCTCAACCGGGAACTGGTAATAGAGGCGGCCATTGTCGGCCGCTGGGGCCTCCCGCCGACCGAAGATGGGTGGACGAGGCGGCTGGCCGCTTCTGCGACGCTGTTCACAACGTCTGCAGAGCGGCCATGCCTCGTGTGGTACGTCCCCCTAGGCGGGCGGTCTTCTGGTGGTCGACACAGATTGCCGATCTTTTCCGCGTCGCCTGCAACGGGGCCCGGAAGGGCATACACCCGAGCTTGCGCGGCGCTGACCCCAGGATGTGGAGAGAGATGGCCGGCTGTACAGGGTCTATGTGGAGAAGAAAAGATCCTGCAGCTGGCCATCTGCCGAGCTACAAAGAGAAGGCCTGGTTGATTACGGTGGAGGGTCTCGAAAGAGACCCTTGGGGCCGACCGCAGGCCAAAAAGGGTGCGGGGAAACTCTGCACCCAGTCGGCCCCTCTCACCAAAGTGATCCAGCCAGGGCTCCTGGGGATAGTCGGGGAACTTTTCCCTGACGCCGGGCTTCAATCCCCCAGGATGCCTGGACGCCGACGTCGAAGACGTCCCGCCACCACCCGTCACGGAGGGGCCGAAATGGAGGCAGTTCTGACCTGCCTCCGAGTAGGCGGAGTGGGCACCGGGTCCGGACGGGGTGCACGGAAAGTGGCTTCGGCCCCTTCCCTCGTGCACCCTCGGTCAGGCCCCAGGGAGCCAGTTCCTGATCGCTGTCTGCGGTCGGGGCAGTTCCCGAGGGCCTGGAAGCGAGGTCGGCTGTGCCTTCTCCCGAAGGACAAAGGCCGGCCCCTCGACTCGGCTTCGGCGGTTCGACCGGTCGTTTGCTGGACGAGGCTGGCAAGGCCCCTGGAGAGGGTCAGGCTCGCCGCCGCCTCGTCCGGCATATGGAGGAAGCTGGGTCCGGGCCCGAAACCTCTATGAGCATCATCTGGGTTCCGGGCCCGCCGGTCGACCGTCGATGCCCTCCGACGCCTGCGGGCGGTGACGGAAGAGGCGGGACGTCAGGAGAGGTAGTGCTGGCGGTGTCACTGGACATCGCCACGCCTTCAACAGTCTCCTCATGAGTGATACAGGGGCAACAACATTTCGGAAGTGCCCCTGTATTTGAGGAGGTTGTTGGGCGCCTACCTCTCCCAGAGGAGGGTGGGTATACGAGGACCGGAGGGTCTGGAAGCGGAGACAAGCTGAGCAGTGTCCCAAGGCCTGGTGTTGGGGCCGGACTGCATCGGCTACGACTGGTCCTGCGGGAGTTGCCCTCTCTGGATGGGTGTGTCATCTGTTGTGCGGATACCACCTCGTGTATTCCCGGGGAAAGGAGTATAAGGAGGCGGCGCGGCTGGCCGAGGTCGGAGTAGGCCTCGTGGTCAGCCGCATAGAGAGGTGTTTAGGCCGGGTAAAACTGAGAAGACCGAAGCCCCTCTTCCGCAGGGCCGGGCGTAAGGACCCCTCCGGGTGCCACCTCCTCATTGAGGAGAGTGAGGGTGAGCCCCAGATGAAATATCTGGGACTCACCTCGATGGAGGATGGACCTCGGACCACTTTGCACAGTTGGGGCCGAAGGTCTCAGAGGCCCAGCAGCCGCGCCGGGAAGACTCCTCCCGAACCTCGGAGGACCCAGCGCGGCGTGCAGGCGGCTATACTCCGGGTCTGTCGGAGAGGCGCGGTCACGTACGGTGCCCCATCTGGGCGTGGGTGACCTATCTTCGCGGCAATTGCTCGTGAAAGCTGCGCAAGGCGCAGCGGATTGTCGCGATAAGGGTCATCCGGGGGTACCGTACGGTCTCGTAGCGGCAGCCACTTCGCTTGCCGGCGATCCGCCGTGGGAGCTCGTGGCGGGGGTTCTAGCCGAGGTGTCCGACTATGTTCCGGATAGAGGGCCTCGGAGAGAACCCTCTGCCAGAAGAGGTCCGGGCGGATCCGTCGGTTGGGTGAAGCGGGCATTGCCGGAGGTGGGGAGCAGGACTCCGGCGCATCACCCGTACGGGACTCGTACGACTGGTGCCTCTGTGCCCGGTCCTGGAGCGATGGATGCGCAGAAGGCGCAAAGTTTTCACTCCTTCCGTCTGACGCAGGTGTTCACGGGGCATGGATGCTTCGGGGACTACCTGTGTCGGACGGCCCGTCGGGAGGGCTGATGAGCGGTGCCACGACCAGGCGCTGGTGGTGACTCCCGCTCCAGCACACCTGGAGGTGTGCCCGAGATGGGCAGCATGAAGCGTCACGATCTGGCATCCGCCATCGGAGGTGACCTGTCACTTCCGAGCCTCGCACTTGCGATGGTACGGAGTGACAGGTCTTGGTCGGCGGTCGCCTCCTTCTGCGAGACAGTCATGTCTCAGAAGGAGGCTGACGCGAGCGGGTCAGGAGGGGAGCCGTGGGGCTCCCTCTCCCTCCGCAGGCGACGAATCGGGGTGCGCAGGGACGCTCTGCAAAACGTCTCCTCGCTGCTCCCGTATTCGGAAGCGGGGCCAGGATGGGAACCTGGCCCCAGCATGCTTCGGCGTCGCTCGGGACTTCTGAGTGCCGGGGAAGTCCCCGAGGGTGAAGTCCGGTCTTGCCGAGACCGGCCGGTCGTTGGGGCGTCCTGTCGCTGACAGATCCGGGACACCCCGCTCATAACGGCTGATGGCATCTGCGTAGGTTTAGTGGGCGGGCCGCTCCAGGCCGAGTCCCACACATCCCTCCGCCCACCCAGGGTACCGGAGGATGGTTAATAACTCGATTCCCGCGTTAACAAAAAAAAAAAAGGTTAGGTTAGGTTAGGTTAGGTTAGGCTGGGATGGAGGGTGGCGGAGGAGGTGGTCACACTATTCGACCACCTCCACATCATGCTTCCTGATGTGGCCCTCCGTCCCTCCCGCAGGTGCTGCCCGCCGGCACGAGCAGCCGACCGCGGCGATGGTCCCTCAAGCGGCTCGATGCTGATATGTTCCCGAGGCCGCCGCCATCGTCGCGGCATGGGACAGAAGGGTCTTGCCCGATCCCGGAACAAGAGGCGACCTGGCTCCGGGAGCACAATGACGTCGATTTGCGACGTCGCGATGCCCCGGGCCGGGTCCCCCAAGCTCCGGGCGGTGTACTGGTGGTCGGAGGCCATAGAGCAGCTGTGCGAGGATCGCTCACGGGCCCGACGCCGGCACACCAGGAGCCCGTAGAAGAAGGCGAGCCACAGCCGACGAAACGGCGAGAGCTTATGTGGGGTATAGAGGCGGCCACGATCAGCCCAAAGCGATCAGACGCGAAGGCTCGATCCCCGAGTGAACTCCTCGAGGGGCTGGAGAGGGACCATGGGGGCGCCTGTACAAGACGGTACTGGGCAAGCTCAGACCGTGGGTCCCTCCGGTGACGGGAAACCCTGGATCTCTACACGTGGAGAGTGTGGTAGACACACTCTTCCCGAGGATCCAGGGACCAGCCCCGCACCCCCAGCGATGCCGCTCGGACCGTACCATCTGGTCCGACGAGCTGGGGTGACTGCCGAGGAGCTGATCGAGCTACGGGCGCCCCAGGGCCTGCAATACAGCACCTCGGCCCAGAGACGGACCTCGGAAGGGCTGTGCTGGCCTCGCCGCCGGCCTGAGGGGAGACTTAGACGGCTGGTTCACCAGCTGTCTGGAAGTCGGAGTCTTCCTTCGGGCTGGAAGGAGG
Organism: Meandrusa payeni; assembly: GCA_029286785.1. NCBI lineage: Eukaryota > Metazoa > Arthropoda > Insecta > Lepidoptera > Papilionidae > Meandrusa > Meandrusa payeni. The sequence goes on along the minus strand of JAGSMX010000100.1, from coordinate 2,036 downwards.
CTAGGATGGTGCTGATAAAGAAGGACGGTATCGCGGAGTCTCCTCTGGCGTACCGACCCATATGTCTGCTGGATGAGTGGGCGGGCAAATTCATTCGAAAGAATAATCGCTGCCCGCCTCAACTCGCACCTGCGGCAGGTAGGCTCCCCGACCTGTCGGAATGCCAGGCTTCCGGTAGGCGTGGGTCGACCGTTGACGCGATCCTCCGGGTCCGTCAACGGTCGGGGCAGGTAGTGACCCAGGTGGCGGCGTTGGCCGTCAACATTGACGTAGTCAACGCTTCAACACGCTGCCCTGGGGAGCGATTAGGAGGCATTGGTGTTTCACTCACGTGCCTCCCTACCTGCAGCGCGCAGTCGGGGGCGTACCTGCATGGCAGGCATCCAGCACATGGGTCGACGAGTTCCATCGGAGGGAGGTGAATTGCGTCCGCAGGGGTCTGTGTTGGGGCCCTGCTATGGAACCTCGCATAGCGACGCAACCTTAGTCGGTCTCCCCGTCGGTGAGTGTCGTCTGCTATGCAGACGACACGCCAGTCATGTCCGACGGGGAGGATTGATAGCAACCATCCGGCCTGCCGGAGCTTGGGTGGTACGCGTCGTGACAAAAATCCACGAGCTGGCTCCACGGGTAAGCGCCCCTCACAAGACTGGAGGCGCTATGGTTCCACAAGCTCCCAGAGCTAAGGAACCGCCCAGCCGGTCGGTCGGCGTAGGTGACGTGCTGGTCCGGGTGGGGCCGGAGCGAAATATCTCGGCCCTTCACCCTGGACAGTCGCTGGGGCTTCGAAGTGCACTTCGACCGCTTGGTCCCCAAGATCGATAAGGCAGTGGGTGCTCTGCACAGACTGCTGCCTAATCTTGGGGCCCCAGGGAGGAGTCCGCCGCTCCTATGCCGGAGGTCTGCGGCGATCCATGGCCCTCTATGGGCGCCCGGTGTAACCGCTTCATCGAAAGTCCGGCGCTGCAGAGCTTGCTCCTTACTTCGCAGCGCAAGATGGCCATATTCGATAATGAGGATACCGACGGTATCATTTGAGGCGGCCACTATCCTGGCTCTCGGTTCCGCCGCCTGACATTTGGCGGAAGCTGACGCGCGTGTGTACACGCGTCCGGGCTGTCGACGGCGGGCCGGGCCGCCCCCTGGATGCGGGAGAGGTGCGTCGGCAGGAGCACAGGCGGGCGATGGAGGTCTGGCGCGAGCGGCCTCGTTGCCGTTGCTCGCGCCAACGCATCGTCTGTGCCTTCCTGCCGAACTTCGAAGCCTGGCTTAAACGGAGGAATGACGCGCACGTCACATACCGCTTCGACACAGGTACTCACCGGGCACGGGTGCTTCGGTGAGTTCCGAACAGGATAGGCGCGAACCGACCGCGCAATGCCACCATTGTGGCTGCGACTGGGATTCCGCGCAGCACACGTTGTAGGCCGTGCTCCGCGTGGGAGGCGGAGCGGCGGATCCTGGTCCAGCATATCAGACCCCGCCGGCGGCAGCAGCGCTGCGCTGGCGGGAGATCTAAATGGAAGGCGCTAACTCTCTGTGAGTCAGTAATGACGCAGAAGGAGACCGCAGAACGGATCGGGAGAGGGCCGATCCGTTCGAGATGGCGCAGGCGGCCGGTGGCAGACCGGCCCGCAGCCCTGTGGTTCTGGGCTCTCAAGAATAAGACTACGGTATCCCCGCCCGTCGTAGAAGGCGACTAAAAGGGCCCCGGGTTCACTGGGCGACAAGCGGCCTGAGTCGTCCACCAAAGTGACCTGGGAAGAAGGCGACATCGGCTGGCCCGTGTCGCCTTGCGCTGTGGAGGGCACAGGGGAGGGAGTAACCTCCCCCGGACGTGCTCTCCTTGAGCACGTGCAGAGGGGCTCCGGTGCGTTCCACTGGAGATCCCGGAGCCCCTCGTCATGCACCGAGGAAAGGGCCACCGGGGAGGTTTTAGTGGGTAAAACCCCATTGATAACCGCCGCCTTCCCCCAGAAGGCGGGGCATCTTCTTGAAGATTTCCTCCCCGTGAACAAAAAAAAAAAAAAAAAAAA
>JAGSMX010000099.1:0-18059 GCA_029286785.1 Meandrusa payeni | reverse complement strand
AAATTTAAATTTAAATCCCAACTTAACTTAAATTTAACTCTAACTCCCAACTTAACTCTAAATTTAAATTTTAAATTTTAAATTTTAAATTTTAAATTTAACTTAAATTTAACTTAACTTAACTTAACTTAACCTAACTCTAACTCTAATCCTAACTTAACCTAATCCCAACTTAACCTAACCTAATCCCAATCCCAATCCCAATCCCAACTCTAACCTAACTCCAACTCTAACCTAATCCCAATCCCAATCCTAACCTAATCCCAACTCTAACTCTAACTCCAACTCTAACCTAACCTAACCTAACTCTAACCTAATCCCAATCCCAACCTAACTCTAATCCTAACTTAACTCTTAACCTAACCTAATCCCAATCCCAACCTAACTTAACCTAACTTAACCTAACCTAACTCCAACTCTAACCTAACTCCAACCTAACCCAACCTAACCTAACCCAACCTAACCCAACCCAACCCAACCCAACCCAACCCAACCTAACCTAACCTAACCTTAACCCAACCTAACCTTAACCTAACCCAACCTAACCTAACCTAACCTAACCTAACCTAACCCAACCCAACCCAACCTAACCTAACCCAACCTAACCTAACTCAACCTAACCTAACCCAACTCTAACCTAAATCCTAAATTTAAATTTAACTTAACTCTAAATCTCTAACTCTAAATTTAAATTTAAATCCTAACTCTAAATTTAAATCCCAACTTAAATCCTAACTCTAACTCTTAAATCTCTAACTTAACTTCCAACTCTAACTTAACTTCAACTCTAACTTAACTCAACTCTAACCTAACTCTAACTCTAACTTAAATCCCAACTCTAATCCTAAATCCTAATCCTAACTTAACTTAAATCCTAACTCTAACTTCAACTTAACTTAAATCCTAATCCTAAATTCTAACTTAACTCTAACTTAACTCTAAATTTAAATCCCAACTTAAATCCTAACTCTAACTCTAACTTAAATCCTAACTTAACTTAAATCCTAACTCTAACTTAAATTTAACTTAACTTAACCTAACCTAAATCCTAAATCCTAAATTTAACTTAACTTAACTTCAACTTAAATTTAACTTAACTCTAAATTCTAAATTCTAACTTAACTTAACTCTTAACTTAACTTAAATTCTAACTTAAATCCTAACTCTAACTTAACTCTAACTTAACTTAACTTAAATTTAACTCTAACTCTTAACCTAACTTCTAACTTAACTTAAATTCTAACTTAAATTTAACTCTAACTTAACTCTTAACTCTAATTCCAACTTAACTTAACTCTAACTTAACTTAACTTCTAACTCTAATCCTAACCTAACTCTAATCCTAACTCTAACTCTAACTTAACTTAACTTAACTTAACTCTAACTTAAATTCTAACTCTAACTCTAACTTAACTCTAACCTAATCCTAACTTAACTTAACTCTAACTCTTAACCTAACTTAACTCTAACTTCAACTCTAACTTAACTCTAACTTAACTTAACTTAATCCTAACTTAACTCTTAACTCTAACTCTAACTCCCAACTTAACTTAACTTAAATCCTAACTCTTAAATCCTAACTCTTAACTTAACTCTAACTTCTAACTTAACTCTTAACTCTAATCCCAACTTAACCTAACTCTAACTTAATCAACTTAACTTAACCTAACCTAACTCTAACCTAACCTAACTTAACCTTAACCTAACTCTTAACTTAACTCTAACTCTAACTCTAACTTAACTCTAACTTAACTTAACTTAAATCTAACTTAATCCCAACTTAAATCCTAACCTAACCTAACCTAACTCCAACCTAACTCTAACTCTAACTTAACCTAACCTAACTTAACCTAACCTAACTCCCAACTTAAATCCCAATCCTAACTTCTAACTTAACTCTAACTTAACTTAACTCAACCTAACTCTAACTTAACTTAACCTAACTTAACTCTAACTCTAACCTAACTCTAACTCTAACCTAACTTAATCCCAACTTAACCTAACTCTAACTCTAACTCTAACTTAATCCCAACTCTAATCCCAACCTAACTCTTAACTCTAACTCTAATCCCAACCTAACTCTAACTTAACTTAACCTAACCTAACCTTAACTCTAACCTTAACCTAACCTAACTTAATCCCAACCTAACTCTAACTCTAACCTAACCTAACTCTAACTCCAACCTAACTCTAACCTAACTCTAACCAACCTAACCTAACTCTAACCTAACCTAAATCCTAACCTAACCTAACTTAACTTAAATCCTAACTTAACTTAACTCTTAACTTAACTTAACTCTAACCTAAATCCTAACTCTAATCCTAACCTTAAATCCCAACTCCAACCTAACTCTAATCCCAACTTAACCTAACCTAACCTAACTCTAACCTAATCCCAACTCTTAACCTAACTCTTAAATTTAACTCTAATCCTAACCTAACTTAACTCTAACTCTAACCTAATCCTAACTCTAAATTCTAACTCTAACTTAACTCTAACTTAAATTTAACTCTTAACTTAACCTAAATTTAACCTAACTCTAACTCCAACTTAACCTAACTCTAACTTCCAACTTAACTTAACTCTAACTTAATCCTAACTCTAACTCCAACTTAACTCTAACTCTAACCTAATCCTAACTTAACTTAACTCTAACTTAACCTAACCTAACTTAACCTAACCTAACTCTAACTCTAATCAACTCTAACCTAACTAACCTAACTCCCAACTCTAACCTAAATTTAACTTAACTTAATCCCAACCTAACTCTGAATCCTAACCTAACTCAACCTAACTCTAACTCTAACCTAACTCTAATCCTAACCTAACCTAACTTAACTTAACTCTAACTTAACTTAACTCTAACTCTTAACTTAACCTAACTCTAACTTAACTCTAACCTAACCTAACTCTAACTTCTAACTCTAACCTAACCTAACTCTAACTCTAACCTAACTCCAACTTAACCTAACTCAACTCTAACTCTAACTTAACTCTAACTCTAATCCTAACTCTTAACTCTAACCTAACTTAACCTAACTCTAACTCTAACTTAACCTTAACCTAACCTAATCCCAACTTAACCTAACTTAACTTCCAACCTTAACCTAACTCTAACTTAACCTAACTCTAACTTAACTCCAACTCTAACTCTAACTCTTAACCTAACTCTAACCTAAATTCCAACTCTAACTTAACTCTAACTCTAACCTAATCCCAACTTAACTTAACTCTAACCTAATCCCAATCCCAACTTAACTCAACTCTAACTTAATCCCAATCCTAACCTAACCTAACCTAACCTAACTCTAACTTAACCTAACCTAACTCTTAACCTAACCTAACCTAACCTTAACCTAACCTAACTTAACCTAACTCCAACTTCCAACCTAACCTAACCTAACTCAACTCTAACCTAACTCCAACTTAACCTAATCCCAACTCTAACCCAATCCCAACCTAATCCCAACTCTAACCTAACCCAACCTAACCTAACCTGAATCCCAACCTAACCTAACCTAACTCCAACCTTAACCTAACCTAACTCCAATCCCAACTCTTAAATCCCAACTTCCAACCTAACCTAACTTAACCTAACTCTAACCTAACCTAACCTAACTCTAACCTAAATTTAACCTAACCTAATCCCAACTCCAACTCTAACTCTAACTCTAATCCCAACCTTAACCTAACCTAACTTAACCTAATCCTAACCTAACCTAACTCTAACCTAATCCCAATCCTAACCTAATCCTAACCTAACCTAACTTAACCTAACCTTAACCTTAACTCTAACCTAACCTAACTCTAACTCTAACCTAACCTAACCTAACCTAACCTAACCTTAACCTAACTTAACCTAACTCTAACCTAACCTAACTCCAACTTAACCTAACCTAACCTAATCCCAACCTAACCCAACCTGAATCCCAACCCAACTCCAACCTAACCTAACCTAACCTAACTCCAATCCCAACCTAACCTAATCCCAACCTTAACCTAACCTAACCTAACCTAATCCTAACCTAACCCAACCTAACTCTAACCTAACCCAATCCCAACCTAACCCAACCTAACCTAACCTAACCCAACCTAACCTAACTAACTAACTAACCAACTAACTAACTAAATCCAACTAACTAACTAACTAACTAACTAACTAACTAACTAACTAACTAACTAACTAACCAACTAACTAACTAACTAACTAACCAACTAACTAACCAACTAACTAACTAACCAACTAACCAACTAACCAACTAACCAACTAACTAACTAACTACAACTAACCAACTAACCAACTAACTAACCAACCAACTAACTAACTAACCAACTAACCAATCCAACTAACTAACTACAACTAACTACAACTAACTAACTAACTAACTAACCAACTAACTAACTAACCAACCAACTAACTAACTAACCAACTAACTACAACTAACCAACTAACCAACCAACTAACCAACTAACCAACTAACTAACCAACCAACTAACCAACTAACTAACCAACTAACTAACCAACCAACTAACTAACCAACCAACTAACCAACTAACCAACTAACCAACTAACTAACCAACCAACTAACCAACCACAACTAACCAACCAACTGAACTAACCAACTAACCAACTAACCAACTAACCAACTAACCAACTAACCAACTAACCAACTAACCAACTAACCAACTAACTAACCAACCAACTAACCAACCAACTAACCAACTAACCAACTAACTAACTAACCAACTAACCAACTAACCAACCAACTAACCAACTAACCAACTACAACTAACTAACTAACTAACTAACCATTAGGCTCCAGAAAAGGAGACCGAACGCTCAAGGGAGGCGTGCTGCGTGGGCAAGAAGCGGTCGAGCGCGTAGAAGGCTCAACGCCAACAGACGGGCCGAGCACAGACCGCCAGCGTTCCTTAGGCCGGGGAACCTGACGTTGCGGACTGGACATGGGACGTTGGGTCTGGTGCCCCCTCGGAGAGTTCCTTATTGAACGGCGGCGCGTTTGTATTCAACGCGCCGCAATGTAGTCATTGTCTAAGGGTGCTTCTCACCACTCCTCGGTAGGGCCCGAAGTACGGGTCGGGGGTTGCGGTTGAACTGTGGGATGTTATCCCGTGACCCCCACATACATGGTCGTATGGGGGAATACCGCCGTTGCCGGCCCTTATGGCTACGGGTGTGCATCCGCATTTTGTTACACAAGTCACCTCGACCCTGGCGCCGTGTACCTGGAGGCTTTGCCGAATACTTCATTACATTTGTATTAAAAAAAAAAAAAAAATTACCTAATTTTCCACTGTACTTCTCACTATCCAACCGCTTTCTTTCGAATTTACCGGTTGAATTTACTAAGTTCATGTAAGTAATTTTTTCATTAGCAGGGACTAATGAAAAAATTATCTTCAATTAAATTTTAACAAGGATACATTCAAGCATTTTAATCCATTCAGCAGTCGGGAATCTCTCTCGGTAAATTCACAATGCACGTCTCAGAATCGAAGTTATATACTAACTATATAGATATATTTTAGTAAAATAAGAGATCCGGTCGGGCAGCACACAACAATACACATTATATAAAACAACGTAAATAACAAGAGAGTACTTAGCTTATGTCCAGAGGCGCCACCGACGAACAACACCAATAACACTTCCCCAACACCAACAACACAACACAGCAGAACAACTCTGACATATAATCTAAAATATCTGAAACGAATCATCTGATAGTCAAAAGCATAACCATAATACAATTCATCTAACACACGCAAACCATTCCCGCGAGCTTCACCTAGGCACATTAACATGTTACTGTATTCACGAGCACTATAAACGTAATATGTTAGGTATTATTATAATAAAACTATATCTAAAACAACACAAACTTAACAAGAGACACAAAATGTAACAATAAAATAATATCAAGAATTTAATTTACGATACGAATAAAGGAATATCTGTAGCACGTGTCTGCACACGACAGTCTCAGTGAAAACGGTCACAAAAACTAAAAATATTAATCATAATAATTAATCCCATCAAAAGAAACCGCTCCTTTTGCCGCCTTTGACGTCACGACGAAAGTGGCGCGCGAGTGGTGCGCTTTAAAGAAACGACTAGATTGCAGAAGTTGTAGAAAAGGCTGGCTTTGCCTCTGTATGGGGCTACCTACAAGAAAACCCTTTATCTTGAATTTAGGCTTATTCGGACACAAAATTAACAGATCTGTACAATGGCTACCGGTGGAGACGTCTAACGTTTTAATTAATGCTATACATTTAGTGTTGCCAACATACAGCAGCCTAGAAAGGGCATGGTTTAGCCAATACAAACACTTTATAGATGTAATTAGCAAAATTCTTAAATTGGTTCTATAAGTATAAACATTCAAAATTAAAAGCTTTATCAAGTTAACTTCTATCGATACAATTGGAAAAAACAAAATATTATTTAAAATGATCACAATTAAATTTTATCAAGATAACTGAAAAAAACCACAATTAGCTACAATTAAGAACAAATATTATTTAAAATGCTTGAAGTTATACATATAAAAAGAGAACTGAAAGTTAGTTTCATAACATTCACAGAAAAAATATTATTCAAATGCAACATACCTATAATTGCTATTAATTACCATAATATTGATAAGTAATTACTACTAATTTACACTGAGGTAATTAGAACACTAGAATTGCATATACATGCATTTTGTCTTAACTTACGCTTTATAAAACAATTTTTGTTCAATTATGCTTTAGGCACGCTATTTTTATACCACATGTCTCTATAGACATGCATTTTGTTATTATGATATAAAACAATCATTTATATTTATGTATATTTATGTATGACTCATATACAAGCCATTAATAAAATATGTTTTATGAATTATAATATATAAATATTCTTGCAAAACATTTTATAATTATACAAAATTATCCCTTTTAATTAAGGTTGCAGTTATTTTATTTTTAAAACCAAACCTTTTATTTTTACCTTCTTATAATCCATTATAAATAGATAGTAATAACTAGAGCACTAACTAAAATAAGTATAGTCATGCATTGGCACAGCAATAACTAAATAGGTAGTTACTAAGAATGTTATTCAAAGTGGGCACTAAATATTTAAAGCTTTTACTTATTGGGGAATAAACATTAATTTCTAAGTTATGGATCTAACATGTGATTTACCATTTGCTGTCACTAAATTCAAAAGCACGTACTTTCTCTGATCAGTGCCAGGGAATACCTTGTAATGCGTCCATAGGCCATGTAAGAGGAGGAGCATTGTCCTCCTCGCAACAAACCAAATCAATTATCTCAACATTAGGGTATCTAACTTTCCATTTAGGCCTAGGACTGCAAAATGTTAAGGTAGTTTTAGATGCCAGTATTTCCAAAAAGGATTGTACCATTTTGTTTTGTTAAGGTTCCATAGCCTGAGCTTTGTAATGGGTGTATTACTGAGGTCGTGCTGCGGTAGAGAAACCAAAGATCTACCCGTTAAAAATGACCTGGGGTGAGGTAACAAAATCACTACTGTTTAGACGATAGTGGATGAGCGGTCTGGAGTCTGTGAATCGCTCTTCTATTTGAGCAAGGACTGTATTTAATTCTTCGTGGGCAAGTATATTAGCACCGCTAATAATGCCGGCATGGTAACTTTGTGCTTTAACGGCCGCTTCCCACATGCCACCAAACACAGGGGAGTATTTTGGAATGAAGTGAAATCGTATATTTGACTGGAGCACTGACATTACTCACCTGGGCTTGGTGTCTGAGAACGAAGCACCTTGGTATAACCAGCCAATTGGTTCCTAGTCTAACAAAGTTACATTCTGCATTGTCACAAAATATGTCATGTGGAAGACCCTTCTAGAAATAAATCGTTTGGAGGCATGCGATAAATGTGGGTGTACTCCAAATCAGAGGCTAACCTTAAGGTGGACAGCTTGGTAGTGAAACAACGTATACACATATATATCCCTCGATATTACAGATTTCCTTACCCCTTGATTGCTTAACACTGATAGGTCCCGCAAAATCTATGCCTACTCTTCAAAGGGGTCTAGCTTGCGTCACTTCCTCTCATGAGGGTAACGAACCCATGAGCTGTTTAGAGGTTTCAGTCTCTTAATTTAAAAAACAAGTTATGCATTTATGTGGCTAATTCAACATGACGGAAGGGGCCATGGCAATCCAAACAATGTATTAAATGAAGAATAAAAGCTTGGGCCCTGCATGCAATAACCTGAGGTGTTCGTTTGAATGATCATGTTGGTTATTCGTGACAATTTAGGTAGTATTATAGGTGTTTCTGCTCATATGGAGATCAGAATGTTAAAGACGCCCTCCCACTGCATTATATTTTCGTTGTCTAGGAACGGGTGTAAAGTTAGCAAGGTCCTGAAAGGCTTTCATTGTTTTTTAACAATTCAATCTCTTTTACAGAAGTGTACATGCTGTTCATTTTAAGATCACTGTGGAAAGCACTTTCAAGCTCTTTACTAGACAAGTAATGTGGAATAGACACGTTTCGACTTATCTTTGCTTTGCAATTATTATAAAATTCCATTGATATATGCAGTGATCCTAATCATTTTGTTAATATCAGAAAATCTTTCAAACAAATCTTGAGGGATCCCTTGCCACGGGCAAAGCAGTAGAACAAACCTGAGTCTGTTCTTTTATTTCTGAACAGCTGCTTGGGTAACTTGAGCCATGTTGTTGAACTTCCATTGATAAATTCATAATTAATGATTATGTAGAAATGCGGGGCCATTCCACCACATTGTATTTTGTGCGAGGTCTTGTGGAGCCACCCCTGGTAATGCAGTCAGCAGTGGGTTTTCTTTGAGAGGCAGCATAATGCCACGTGCAGCCTGTTGTCAGCTGAGAGATGACCCTTCACACGATCTGCCATGCATAAGCCTCTAGCTGCGTGAGTTGGCTATGAATCCATGCTAACACTATTTTAGAGTCAGAAAATAAACACACATTGTGCACAGTTACCTTAGCAGAGATGCAGTCATATACCTTTTTTGTAAGCTTTGAAAGCAGCAGAGCAGCATCTGTTCCAGCCGGGGATGGTGGTTTTGCTTGAGGATTTACTCGACTTGGAGCAAGTAAGCACATGCATACTTACCATCATCACAATTACTCTGCCATAATGCAACACCCATAAGCCATTGAAGAGGAAGCATCGGCAAACCCAATTATTGTACAGTTACTGCTGTAGCAGTGGTGGTATGTTTCATGTTGAGTAGCAATATATTATTTAAGCTTTCCACAAACAACAACCATTCCTGTTGCAGATCCCAGTCAAGGGAGAATCCCAATCTGCTTTTATGACCACGCTTGTATGAAACTTTAGCCGTTACAATAATAGGAGTTATATATCCAGGTGGGTCAAAGAACTTTGATATGTAACTTAATACTTCACCTCCTGCCTTGTTATATTTTTTGGACGAAAGGTTCTGGGCATGTTATGATAAAGCTATCATTTTGAACATTAAATTGAACACCCAATGTTTTCTAAATTAAAATTTTCTGGTTTCTAATTGAATATTATTAAATTGCCTCTCTTTTTCTGGTACATTTTGCAGAATCTGAGGAACATTAGAAGCCCATTTGTGTGTTTGGAATTACCCTTTGTAAGCAGAGAAACTAATTGACCCTTTGCCCAATTATTTTGTTAATATCGTTCTCAGCATGCAAGATGTCATCAACATAGGTTGAATTTTTGAGAATAAAAGAAGCTAGCGGTAGTTCCTCTTGAACAGCCGTGAGCTCATCCAGACAACGTGTAGCCAGGAAACTGGAACTTTGAGTCCATAGGTGACTGTATTCAGCCTTGATAATTTTGATCAGCGTTGGGATTGTTCCTCCACAGGATGCTCTGCAAATGAAGCATGCAAGGATTTAATTACACAACGGTACATTTTTCTAAATCAGTAGTGAACATATGTTCACCAAAGCGAAACAACATAAGTATTTCAAATCGCGTTGGAACAACTGGCCCTTTAAGCAGGATATCATTATGCAGATATTTTTTATTAGTCCTCATTGAGCCATCAAACAGCACGCAGTTTAGTGGTTGAGCTTACTCATTGAAGACAGCGTGATGAGGCAGAAAGTAAATAGGATCATTTATAAAATCGTATTCCTGTATGTCTATATAGTGACCGTGACCAAGTTCAATAATCTCATCAATAAATTTTTATACGAAGAAACAAAGTTTCCATTTTTGTGAGTTTTTTCCAAATTTAAAACCTTTAAGTGCAAGGTTAAAAGAACTCAGATGTTCATTTACTTGCTCTATGGTACCTTTAATGGCACCTACCTGAAACTGATTATCAATTAACTTTGCTTGTACTTTTAAATATTTGTTCACATAAGTCAGTTTCCGGAGATTTCACCAAATATTTCTTGGTACCTCTTCAATTTTCCAGAAACGCTGCACGTATCCTATGTTTGAATCGCAAGTAGTACATAGTAAGGTTACCTGGTCTGATAGCTCATGAGATGTATTTGGTATAGTCCCACCCATGACATATCCCACTTGCGTTGATGAAGCACGGTGATTGAGCCGGATGACCGCTGATGGCTCACTGCTATTAGGCAGCTGTAATTGTTGGTTTGGTAGGAGCACCGAAAGAACATATCACAAACCCATTAGCATATCTATATTGCTTGGTACATTGTAGCTGCTCATCTGCCAATTGTATACCAGGAGGTATATTGAATTGGTTGAAACTTTGTTGTGGTAATTTGTAAGTAATTTGTTCCCACAACATTGCAATTGACAAGACAATTTGAAATGAATTGACTAGAGAATGAACTTCTAGAGGAATAATTATATTTCTATTTTGTTGTTAATAATGATTTGTAATTCCAATAATGTTAACATTATTTTCCATCGGCTTCGAGTCCCAGATTGTAAATCACTTTTGAAGTGATGAATGAGACTTCAGATCCCGTATCACAGAGCTTTGATGTGCATGGCCGTCCCATCAGATTTAATTAATTTTATTTTAGCTGTGGGAAGTAAGGTCAGGTTATTACACATAGTTTTATTTGTTAGCAGTTACTGGGGATTCCTTTTCCCGATGAAGAGGGAATTCATGAGTGCATTTTCGGTGGTCTGTATTGTCTGAAATGAACCTACATTTGCCTTTGTGCTCATTGAGGCAAGTGGTGCACAAATGATTTTGTTTGGACAAAGCTTATTCTGTCAGTCACTGGTATTACTGAACCTTGACAGTTAAAAAGTTTGTGTGTAAAATCACACTTGCACACTTTGCATGAAGTTGCAGGAGAGGGCTTGTGCTATGTTGATACAGCAGACTTGTACTTGTATATTGGTTAGGCATTGCCATCAACACTTTCTGTGCCAAGGTTCTTCGCTCAAGGAATTCTAAACTCCTTTACTCCTGGGTGTTGACTTAAGTCCTGCCTCCATTTGATAGGTTTCGCCGTATAATTATCTAATTTGATGAGAAAGAATGCATATAAGTAAGGATCCAACTATCAACATTAGTATCCAAGTTTTTATAGCGGCCAAGGTTGTTTTTATCTTTGAAATAAATTCCTCTCAGTGACGGTGCAGGAGTGGTTTTGTAGGATGTAAATCTAATAACTGAAAATATGATCATTCAAAATTAACACCCCATTATCATATCGGTCCCTGATGATGTTGATTGTTTCGGTGTAACTTTCAGTTATGCAAAATGGAATTAAATAAAAGGTTCAGATTCTTAAAAGTTTGAGGTAGTACAACCTTTGTATATTATCTAAAGCTGATTGTTGGGTGAACAACTGAATTAAAAAATGTTAACAAACAAATACTCACAATATTTGCCGGAGAAAGGTGGTATTTCATGTTTGGCAACTTTGTTTGAGCCACGGGCAATTGGGGGCTTTGCTGAAGAGTTTGTACCACCCATCTCTAATTGCAGCGAATATTGCGTCATGGCGACGATTTCAAACTGTCAGTGTACCCGCTCTCTTGCTCAGCCACATTTTCGAATCATCTGATTTAACACCAGAATGTCGATGTTCATCGACTCGTAGTCCTTGAATGAGGTCATGAGACGATCCTTTTGCTTTTAAAATGGCTAAACCTACTTTGGTAAAAATTCCCTTCAGAGGCAACATAGCTAGGAATACGAGTCAGGGACGCTTTTATATATCCCCTGGCACTGATGAGACCTTTAGCTTGTCTTGAACTCATGATTTGACTCAACAAAAGACACTGTCAACCATAACTTAATAAATCAATTTAGTAATAAAGCTTGAGGTAACTGTTAACAAAATGGCTGCAACTTGTTTAAACTTATAGTCCAAAATTTTGATGAAACTGACGCTTTTCTTGCTTCAACCTTTGTCAAAATATAATTTCTCCACAAAACAAATGTAGTTATGTTTACTCCTTGTTTAGTGCCTGCAGACTTCGAAGAAAAACTTTATTATGAAGTTCTGATGTTCACGTGTAGAGGTTATTATCCAAGAAATTATCTGAAATTAGGTCTTCGAAAAGGTAATACTCTGCTTGTAATTTTCTGGAACGTTTTGTGTGTGTGGAATTAATTGCTGCGTTGATACTAAACGCAGAGTATATGCAAAAAAAAATTTTAGCACACACGTGGAGTCTGATAGCCCAACGCCATGTACCACACTTCAAGAGGCAAACCAAATATCTATAGATCGCAGATTGTTTAACTTTTTCCTTTCGAAGGACCATGTAGAAAGGTTGGCTTTGCCTCGGTAGGGGGCTAGTTACAAGGAAACCTCATCTTGAATTTAGGTTTATTCGGACACAAAATTAACAGTTTTGGTACAATGGCTACCGGTGGAGACGTCTAACGTTTTAATTAATGTTGGCAATATTTAGTGTTGCCAACAGTAGTAATTGTAGCCATGCATAATGCGTTGTTTCAAAAAGGTATTAGAAAAAAATGAGGATAATTTCACATCTTATTTATGTAATTATAAATCTATTATATCATATAAATAAATAAGTAATAAAACTCAGTAGTGACAATAATTACTTTAGTATGCGCACATTCTATGTCAATTTTTTTATAGAATTGACATTTAAATTTCTGTCATTGGTAAGTGCTTTGGAGGAAAATCGAGCAATTGGCCACCTCGAGATGTATTCGATTTGAAAACTTTCATGGAGTGATTTAGATCGATGTTTCGACCTTAATTTTTTTTTTTTAATAACTTATTACTGGAACTGATCTGAATAGATCAAAATTCTCAACTGGAATTCAGAAAAAAACAAACATAATTACAGTATGTAAGTAAAAAAAGGATTGTAAGTAATCGCCTGCATAACATTAACGTAACTAACAACATTAAAAAACAAAAAAATCATCCTATGAATAATTGTGCTGCTTCGGCGCTCTTTGATCAGAGGGTATCTGCTGCAAAGTCTCTGTTGAGAGCAATCGTACAAAATTATTGAAAGTAAAATAATTCGCTTATGTTTAAAATAACCCCATACTAACACTACAATACTAGACAAATTAATTCCTAAATACATTAGCACATTCTGCCGCAGTGCATGCACTCATACTAGCTTATAATCTTTTTAAAGAAAAATTGTTAGTTGCTATCGGCCAGTGTGTATAAGGCTATAGCACTTTCCTTGTAAATTTTACTTTTGGTTTCCGTGTCACATTTATTTCAGATCAGTCGCACAGCAAGTCCCCTGTCTCCTCGAAGCATCCCGTAAGGAACTTCGTTCCAACAAGTGCACACACGTGGCAACACCGACACGAGCTACTCGTTACGCATAACAAATGATTTAATCATAAAATTTACAAATGAAAACATGATTAGGTGTAAAATTTTCTTTATTTTCATTTCTTAAAGAAAATGTTTGTCAATCTGTATTTTCGTTTTTTAAAACGTAATCTTAGAAATTTCCAAAACCGCCCGCTAGAAAAAAAAAAAATTGTTTATTTTATAACCGATTTCATCAAAAGAATATAATAAATCCAGTGTGTTCCCAGGTACGTTTTTTGTAGCAAGTAGGCTTAAACATTACTACTGGTAAGGTTCACAAGTCTCAATCCATAATTTATAGCCCTTTTTTTTGTTAACGCGGGGAATCGAGTTATTAACCATCCTCCGGCACCCTGGTGTCTGGAGGGATGTGGTGGGACTGGCCTGGCAGCCCATACCCACTAAACCTACCGCGAAGCTATCAGCCAGTTGAGGATGGGTGTCCCGGATCTGCTTCAGCGACAGGACACCCCACGACCGGCCGGTCTCTGGCAAGACCGGACTTCACCTCACAAAGGGGACTCCTCCGCACTGCCAGGAGAAGTCCTGACGACGCCGAAGATGCTGGGGCCAGGTACCCATCCTGGCCCCGTTTTCGGGATTACATGTGGGTGGCAAGAGGAGGCGTCTCGTAACGCCCTGTGCACCCCCGATGGCCGTCGCTCGGGTGAGGGGGAGCCTCTGCGCTCCCTCCCCGACTCCGCTGTCAGCCTCTGGGACATGACCGTCTCACAGAAGCGAGGCGACTGCCGACTGAAGACCTGCTGCTCCGCACTCTACCGCAAGTGCGTGAGGCTCGAAGCGACAGGTCTACTCCACCGATGGCGGATGCCAAGTCGTGACGCTGTGCTGCCTATCTCGGACACACCTCCAAGGTGCTGGGCAGAGTCTCACCACAGCGCCACACCGTGGCACCGCTCATCAGCCTCCCGACGGGCCGTCCGACACAGGTAGTCCCCGGAAGCAGCCATGCCCCGTGAACATCTGTGTCAGACGGGAGAGCTTGCGCCCCTGCGCATCCATCGCTCCCAGGACCGGGCGCAGAGCACCCGCTGTACGTGTTCCAATGGGTGATGCGCCAGGTCCTGCCTCCCACCTCCGGCAAGTGCCACTTCACTCTTGAATCCACGGATCCGCTGGACCTCTTCTGGCAGAGGGTTCTTCCGAGGGCCCCTCCTATCCGAGACATAGTCGGGACACCCGGCTAGAACTCCTGCCACGAGCGCTCCCTACGGCGGATCGCCGGCAAGCGAAGTAGCTGCTGCTCACGAGACCGTATTGCACCCTGGATGGACTTGATTGCATAACCACAGCTCTCGCAAGAAGCTGTGAGCGATTGCCGCGAGACAGGTCACCTGCCCAGATGGGGCACCGTACGCGGCCATACCCGACAGACCCCAGGAGTACAGCCGTTTGCACACCGCGCTGGGTCCTCCGAGGTTCGGGAGAGTCTTCCCAGCGGTTGCCAGCCCTCAGGACCTCGGCCCCAACTGTGCGAAGTGGGTCCGGGAAGGTCCATCTTCCATCGAGGGTGAGTCCCAGATATTTCATCTGGGAGCTCACCTCACTCTTTCTCCTCCAATGAGGAGGGTGGCACCCGGAGGCCCTTTATTCGGTCCTGCGGAAGAGGAGGGCTTCGGTCTTCTCCAGTTTTACCCGAAGCCCTGACCTTTTTTGGCGTGGCTGACCACGAGGCCCACTCCGACCTCGGCCAGCCGCGCCGCTCCTCCTTATAATACTCTTTTCCCCGAATATACGAGGGTGTCATCTGCATAGCAGATGACACCCACCCCGGGAGGAGACGGCCTGCAGACCCAGTCGTAGCCGATGTCCCACAGACCGGCCCCAACACCGATCCCTGTGGGACACCGCTCTCGGCTTTACTCCACCTGACTGACCCCTCCGGTCCTCGAATGCCATCTCTCCCTCTGGGGAGAGGTAGGCGTCTAACAGTTCGAGATACAGGGCACCTGAAATATACGAGTGCCGCCTGTATCACCGCATGAGGGAGGCCTGCTGAGGCCGGCGATGTCCAGTGACACCGCCAACACTACCTCCCTTACGCCCCGCCTCTTCCGTCACCGCCCGCAGGCGTCGGAGTGGCGTCGACGGTCGACCGGCGGGCCCGAACCCGAATTGAAACTCATAGAGTTTCGGGCCCGCTGGGGTTGGGCGCGGGAGCTCCACGGGTGGATGGGGGCGGTACTGACATGCCCCCCATCACGTGGCTGGCAGGCTCAGCCCGCATCGGCGCAGACCGCACAGTGCGGTGGCGCCGAGCAGGCAGCTGCCTTGTGCCTTCTGACCGCAGCGATAACACAGATCGCTGCGGTCAATCCTGATAAGTATCGTGCCAGCCAGGTTCTCTGTGACCCAGGCATCTAAAACAATGCCCGGTCTTGGCTCCAGGAAGCGGGAGGTGCACTCGGCTCCACCCCACCAGGATAGCACCAGCTGCAGCAGCTTTTCGCCGCTACAGCCGGGCACCTACGAGGCGGAGCCTATCCTCAGGCTACTGCCGGTGCGCATGCTCCGACAACGACCTGCGCGGCAGTGCACCCCCCTTCCCGTGCCAATCGCGGTGGCAGTGAGGTGGTTCACGGTGGTGGTGGCCGTTTAAGCCCGTGACGCGCATGTCTGCGGCTTTTTCACGGGCCCTCGACAATTCCACGTCTCCACGAGGACCGACTCAGGCGGTCCGCCAGCGCGCGTCGGCCTTGGCCGAGCTGGTGGCACCTGGCACTTCAAGGCAGGCTCCCGGGTCGCCGACTGGCGAATCCGGGAGCGGCCCACCAGCTCTGCCAGGTCCACCGCTTGCTCGGCCTTTAGAGGGCTGACGCGTACGTGACTTCTGTTGTTGCATCAGGCCGTAGCTTGACCACTACGGCCTGTGAGCGGGGAGCACGATGCTGGGCTTTTGGGCCTCTGCTCTCGGCGCGGGCTCATGGCCCCGCTTCCGGCGACCGCCTTCGTGGCGCCTTGCGGCGGACCACCTCCGTCCATTCCCCGGGTTGTTCCTCGGGGTCACGGCTGTGCCGCCGAAGCGCCTCCCAGATGCGCGAGGCCCAAACGGGGTCCACTCGACCCCCGTTGTCCTCTCCACTTTCCCTTTCCCCTTCCCCTTGACCTGGGGAAGGGCAGGAACTCCTCCATCCCTCTTCATCCTGGGACAGGATGGTTCCTCTGGCTGGCTGTCCAGCCGCTACCGCCACCGCTTTCGCCCGCCGAGCCTCCTCCACGCTGGCCGCCTGGTCTCCCCGCCAGCGGCCTATTGTCGCCCGCCAGTGGTGGGCGGCAGATTCTGAGGAGTCGGACTCCAGCCCGAGAGGCGACCATTCATCAGTTACCCACTAACCTGGCGATGTCTCTAGGACCTGGAGTTGATCCCGCTCATGGACTTTCTTTAACCCCTTCCGACTTTGTCTCCTTGCGGTATGCACGGACCTCCTCCTCCCGAAGATTGGCCATTACCTTTCGTTGGTCGACTGTTGTCGGCTCTGAGTAAGGCGCGATTCCTCGGCCTCCGTGCGCAATCTGCCATACAAGGGTGTCCAACACTTCTTTAACGAAGGACGACGCTCTTTATTTCCATTAGAGCATCCACCTTTAAGGGCAGTATTTTCCCGGTCAGCCTCGAGTATGACTCCCGAGCTGACCTCCGCTGCTGCCATAAGGTCCTCAGGACCCATGGACCCTGGTGGCTCAGGAAGGTTCTACCTCCCTCACCTCCTTCACCTTCCCGGCTTCCCCTCTTCTTAAACCTGCTCTCCAAGCCCGCCGCGAATGCAGCCTGTCTCTCCATCTTTTCTTCGTAGGCCACCCTTGCTTTCGCAAGGTGTCTGCGACCCGCGAACTTCCCCTTTGGAGGAGGACACCTTCCCTTCCCCTTCCTCTTACCCTTCACTCTTCCCCTGTCTCGGTAGTCGGTTTTCAGAGCCGGGCCGACACCTCCGAATACAACCTCTTCCGTGGCACAGGTCCGATTCCACAACGATGTCACCTCGACACGCTCCCAGCGGCCTTCTGGCTCTTGCTGCCTTTAGCGGTAGCCATCGACCTTCACCAGCGGCTCCCCATCTGAGCCGCTCGTTCCGTCATCAGGAAGAATCACTCGCCCCTCATCGTGGTGAAACTCCCTCGACGACGACCGACCCCTGATCTCCCCTTTTCCTTGACTTCCTGTCCATCCTGCAGCCTTACCACGCCGACCGAACAACCAAAATAACAGAAAAACAATAAC
>JAGSMX010000098.1:0-16976 GCA_029286785.1 Meandrusa payeni | reverse complement strand
AAAACAACCAGCTCAGTTACCCACTAACCTGGCGATGTCTCTAGGACCTGGAGTTGATCCCGCTCATGGACTTTCTTTAACCCCTTCCGACTTTGTCTCCTTGCGGTATGCACGGACCTCCTCCTCCCGAAGATTGGCCATTACCTTTCGTTGGTCGACTGTTGTCGGCTCTGAGTAAGGCGCGATTCCTCGGCCTCCGTGCGCAATCTGCCATACAAGGGTGTCCAACACTTCTTTAACGAAGGACGACGCTCTTTATTTCCATTAGAGCATCCACCTTTAAGGGCAGTATTTTCCCGGTCAGCCTCGAGTATGACTCCCGAGCTGACCTCCGCTGCTGCCATAAGGTCCTCAGGACCCATGGACCCTGGTGGCTCAGGAAGGTTCTACCTCCCTCACCTCCTTCACCTTCCCGGCTTCCCCTCTTCTTAAACCTGCTCTCCAAGCCCGCCGCGAATGCAGCCTGTCTCTCCATCTTTTCTTCGTAGGCCACCCTTGCTTTCGCAAGGTGTCTGCGACCCGCGAACTTCCCCTTTGGAGGAGGACACCTTCCCTTCCCCTTCCTCTTACCCTTCACTCTTCCCCTGTCTCGGTAGTCGGTTTTCAGAGCCGGGCCGACACCTCCGAATACAACCTCTTCCGTGGCACAGGTCCGATTCCACAACGATGTCACCTCGACACGCTCCCAGCGGCCTTCTGGCTCTTGCTGCCTTTAGCGGTAGCCATCGACCTTCACCAGCGGCTCCCCATCTGAGCCGCTCGTTCCGTCATCAGGAAGAATCACTCGCCCTCATCGTGGTGAAACTCCCTCGACGACGACCGACCCCTGATCTCCCCTTTTCCTTGACTTCCTGTCCATCCTGCAGCCTTACCACGCCGACCGAACAACCAAAATAACAGAAAAACAATAACAAAACAACCAGCAATAACAAACAACCAATCCTAACCTAACCCAACCTAACCTAACCCAATCCCAATCCCAATCCCAACCTAACCTAACCTAACCCAACCTAATCAACCTAACCTAACCTAACCTTAACCTAACCTAACCTAACCATTGAGTGTGAAAGCGAGATGAATGAAAGGATAACTGTAGAAAATATTAGAAATTTAATTAGCGATAAGAATAGGATAGATATATTTTTAAGATTTTGTAAATACGTAGTTAAAAAAGTTATTGATAGGAATAAAACATAATGTAATAGATATAAGATTAGATAATAAGCAAAATTGTAATAGAAATAAGTTTAGAAATAAGTTTAGAAATATTGTAATAGAGATAAGAAATTTAGAAATAATATTGTATAATAGAGAAATAAGTTAGATAGTATTGAATTAATGTTAAGATAAAACCCCAGCCAAACACCACGCTGGGGAACAAATATTGGGTAATTAAATCATCATAAAAAAAAAAAAAAAAAAAAAAAAAAAAAAACCCAACCTAACCCAACTCAACTCAACCTAACTCAACCCAACCCAACTCAATCAACCTAACCTAACCTAACCTAACCTAACCCAATCCCAATCCCAACCTAACCTAACCTAACCTAATCCCAACCTAACCCAACCCAACCTAACCCAACCTAACCTAACCTAACCTAACCCAACCTAACCTAACCCAACCTAACCTAACTCTAACCTAACCCAACCTAACTCAACCTAACCCAATCCCAATCCTAACCTAACCTAACCTAACCTTAACCCAACTCCAACCCAACTCCAACCCAACCCAACTCTAACCTAACCTAACCTAACCTAACCTAACCTAACCTAACCTAACCAAAAGTACCCGGAAAATAAAACTGAAAATCTCACTGTATACCAGGCCGAACTGCTTGCCATCCAAGAGGCGGCACGGTTCGCACTCGGGGATCCTGCGCGGACCTTCCACATCTACAGCGACTCGAGATGGGCCCTGCAAACGGTCAGGTGACAGCACAACTCTCTACACCCTGTATTGCAAATGTGCGAGAGAGTTAATAAGAACTCTGCGAAGAGAAGGGCAAGAACATAACATTAAAATGGATAAAAGCCCGGCTGCAGGGAATACAGGAACGAGAGCAGACCAATTAGCGAAAGAGGCCGCCGCTTTGAAAATAAAAAGAGAGCTGGACTATTAACGGAATGTCCGCTTCATTCGTCAAGCGATGATCCGCCTGCTGTCGCTTGGGAATGGAACAGGGAGATATAGTGAAAGCGTAACGGCCACGAATAATAAAAATGTTCTTCCCGGACCTGATAAGAGCGTACCGCGGCCACATTAGAGAGCTAAAACCTATTCGCGTGCTGGACAGTGGGTCGCTGAGGGCATGGGGTTCTCGAGTATTTGCATCGTTTCAAATGCAAGGAGAGCCCCGCATGTCCCTGTGATCAAAATAAGAGTGAAAATGTAGAGCATATATTAATAGAATGCCCAATCTACGGAAGGGAAAGATTTGAATTGAAATGGAAATAAAAACAAACATAAAAGAGAAAATATAAATGAAATACAATAGATAAGACAAAAAGGCAACGTTTCTTAAAATATTGTGTAAAAAATATAGCAAATAAAGTTATAAATAAAAATAAGTAAATAAATAAGAAAACAATGAAACCAGAGGTGTATTGATGGACAATACAATCAATGGTCAGCAACAAGTTGATAACTAATAATAAGAGAAGCTATGTAAGACAGTAATGATAAGTTAGAGTAAAAAATTGTAGACGTAGAATAATTAGAAATAAGAAGAAATGTAAAAAATTAGAAGAAATGGGTAACATTCAAAAATGAAAGTAGAGTAAGCAAACACGCGTAGAGTATTGATATAAGATAGCATAGAGACAAGTAATAATAATAGTAAGCAGATATATAAACAGAAATATGAATTGTGAAATGTAGAGACAGTAGAGCAGGGACAGCAGAGCAAGAGACATTGTAAAGCAGTGAGATAAATAGTAAATATATGTCGAATGTAAAGCAGAGATAAGCAGAGATAAGTGCAGAAAAAGTAGAGATATGAGTATTAGGAAATGCTGCAAAAAATGTAAGAGAGAAAGGAAGAGAAAGAGAGTGAGGAAGAGAGAATAGAAGAGGAACGGAAAGGAGGAATGCAAGTAGATAGAG
This sequence comes from Meandrusa payeni, assembly GCA_029286785.1. NCBI lineage: Eukaryota > Metazoa > Arthropoda > Insecta > Lepidoptera > Papilionidae > Meandrusa > Meandrusa payeni. The sequence continues at coordinate 13,873 of JAGSMX010000098.1, read as the reverse complement.
TAAAAAAAGGTCCCTAAGGTACAAAACGTTGGGGAACGATGAAAAAAAAAAAAAAAAAAAAAAAAAAAAATAAAAAAAAAAAAAAAAAACCTTAACCAACCTAACCTAACCTAACCTAACCTAACCTAACCTAACCTAACCTAACCTAACCTTAACCTAACCTAACCTAAAGGCTCCTGGCGTAGGATGTGACGACCACCGTTCGCAGGAGCGAAGACTCTTTCAGTGAGGAGGACCTGGCTTCAGTGCAATCAGTCAACGGCGTCGGGAAGTGACGACCATCGCCCGTTGAGTAGGAGACCGTATAGTCTTCTTCAGTGCAATCAGTCGAGTCGCGGCGAGTCCGCCCCTAGGGTGGTTGTTGGTTTAGGCCAATGTCGGTGGCGCACCTGTAGCCCGCTCATAGCACTCCCCTTCGAGTGGATGGGACTTCGGTCACTGAGACTGAAGTCAAGAGGAAGACAACCTCTCAAATTACCCCAATCCCAAGGTACGACGCCGAGGGATGAATGGCCAAGGGGATTGGTCATTAGCAACCAAAGCTGTGGATCAGCAAACCAAAGCACCTATGATGAGCAGTTTAAAAGACCTAAGTCCTCAGGGTGGGTCCCAGCCATATGGCTGGGGAATCCCACACGGTGCCTTAGCACCGTCTGCCCTCCGTACCTGGGGTGGGCAAACTGTTTTCGAGTTGACACCGGTGCATCGACGGCGAGCGACGCGGGAGAGCTGAAAGCAGCGTCCCCAGATGGACGCTGGGCAAAGCAGGGTTGAAGAGCCGCGACCCAAGACGGCGCAGGCAATGGGTCGAAGACCCTACACGGATCAGACAGGTTTCGCGCCACGCGCGCCCATCGCCAGCCGCGCTTCCAGAAGCGCGAAAGTGGTGCTGGAGCGCCTGAGCGTCGAGAAAAGAAGCGGGGCGATGTCACCATGACCCCGCCGCTTCAAACAGTGACAGAGAGAGGCCGCATCAGACTGCAGCCTCGGATATCACTGAGGAGGTATGCGCGGCTCCCGCTTCTGGCAGGACCGCAAGCGCCGCCTCAGTGATGATGGAGGACCGCTTCCTCGGAGGACGAGGATAAGCGAAACGTCGGGCGCCCGCTCACGACTGGCCAATACGTGGGTTACGCAGCCAAAGCCGTTGAGGCCGAGAGGCGCAAGGAGTGGAAACCCCGCGCTGAAGAAGAGTTGGTTGGTGTTGGCAGCGAAGTACCGTCGGGCGAGGGAGAGTGGAGACTTCCAAATTGCCGGCGCTGGAAGCCAGGTAGGGCCTGACGCAGAGACGGCTGGGTAACGGGCTGCAACATCAGGTGGTAGATGACGTACAGGCTGATCACGGTGATCGCCAACAAATCTAATAACCTGAAGTCTGACCTGGCACGGACTTGAAGGCGGCTGCAGCCTCCGTAAAGGCGGCTGTTGCGGCATCAGCTCGTACCGAGTCGACGAAAAGGCCTACTCGCAGCAGAGAACGCCTGTCTGCGCGCAGAGGTGGCCGATTTCCGCAAGGAATTGGCCAGCCTCAGGGCGCAATTCGACGAGAGGGAGTGGTGGAACGTCCCGCGCCCTCACACGTGGATCGCCGGAGAGAAATCCCCGAAGAGACGACCTTCGGCGAAGAGGAAGGGTCCACCGCACCGTTCGTCCTCGAATCGGCCTCAGTGCCGATCGAGGAGATATGCTGACAGTGATGCTGCAGGTGGGGACCATGGTCCGGCCCGCCCTGGCATCGCTGGAGGATCGCCTCCTACTGGCAGGGCGATACGGCCGCCGCTGCGCAGCTGCGCGACTGGAGGCTCCAGCCGCCAAGAACGCAGCGCCCAAAGCGGCCAGCGTAGTTGCCAACCCCACCCCGCAAACCCCTAAGGTATGGGAAAGGGAAAGGCAAAGAGTTGGCGTCGGCGGAAGAAGTTCCGTCGAAGAAGGCTTTTCGCTTCCGTACCCGCGCCACCTCCACTGGAGTGAGGCGTGGAACGTAGTGGCGAGAAAGCCAGAAGACGACCGCTGCCGCCTAAAACCGCAGCAGCAAGCGCCGAGACGGCAGAACGGGGAGGCAAGACAGGCAAAAGCCGCGTGCCCCACGGGCCGCGGCCGTAGTGGTGACTCTGGAGCCTGAGGCATCGACGAAGGGCGTCACGTACGCCTCCAAGTCATCACCCAGGCGAAGGAGAGGGCGACCTTTGCCGAACTCGGGATAGCCGGGCTTCGGTTCAGAATGGCGGCGACTGGTGCGCGTATCTTAGAGTGCCCGGATCAAATAACGGCGAGGCCGATAACTCCCCGCAAGGAGACTCCGGGAGTCTCTGGGCGAGGGATCGTGCGCATCGCCAGGTTGGTCATGCGCCGAGTTGAGGGTCTCAGGACCGGACGACCTCGGTGACGAGCGCAGACGTTGTAGCAGCGGTGGCGCGGGTGGGGGTTCGGCCGATCACCCGGTCGAGCGAGTCGTCAAACTCGCCGCCCGGTCTCGGGATGGTGTTTTGCACTGTTCCGTAGAAGCTGCGAAGAAAGTGGAACGGGAGGGCAGACTCCCAGAAGCTGGTGTCTGCCTGGGTCATTAACACTTTTAGAGAGGAAGCCGAAGCTTGCTTCCGGTGCCACGAGAAGGGGCACGTGGTAGCAAAGTGCACGTCCGGAAGGACCGCAGTGGTGAGTGCTACCGCTGCGGAATGATCGGTTACCAAGGCGTCACTTGTACCGCCAAGCCGCACTGCAACACTTGCAGGCCGGAAAACGGCAATTTGATCGATAGATGTGGTGGTGTAAAGTGCGGAAGCGTATGAAACGTCATAGCGACACCGTCCACTTCCGGCAATGCCACCAAGAATGCGAAGGTAGGCGGTAAGCGCAAACGGAAAGCCCGAGAGCCTCCGAAGCGGAAAGGCGCCGGGCACGAGTGCAAGCTCAGTGCCTGAGGAGAATAAAATGTCCGTCGAATAACGATGGACACTGCTTTCTCCAGGTGAACATCAACCGACTGCGCCAGAGCTCAGACCTTCTGTACCAGAGCATGGCGGAGCGGTCGATCAACGCTGTAGTGGTCATGAGCCGTACTACGTCTCCTGGGATAACTGGGCGGGGACCTAGACGCGATGGTGGCCATAGCACTGTGACTCGAACGGCTCTCCCAACTTAGAGTTGCAGAACGCGCGGGTTACGTCATTGCAGGGCGGTAGCGAGCTGGTGGTGGGAGCATTTCGCCGAACCGCGCTTAGCCGAATTCGAGCGGTTGCTCGACAGAGCAGGTGCACTCATTGGTCGCAACGGGTCGCGCACGTATTCTTCTTCTGCCGGACCTCACGCCAAGTCTGGAGGCGTGGGGGTGTCAGACGAAAGGGCGCGCGGTGCCGTACCCCGAGGAGTTTGCGATCGGTGCCGGGTTATCGTGCTCAATCGGGGGTCGACGAACACGTGCGTGCGGAAACGGGTTCCATAGTGGACGTAACGTTTCGCAGGAGACGCCCTGGCCCGCCGTATCGATTGGGAGGTGCTCGAGGGCGGAGACACTGTCGGATCATTTGTACATCCGATTAAAGTGTTCCGCGGCCTCAAGTACGCCGACCGATCTCTAGTCGACCCTGCTGATCGGGGACGGCACTCGTTACGCTGAAGCTGTCTGGATCGACCTCCTTGAGGAGGCGGCATTGATCGAGGCGTGGGTACGCGAAGGAGGGAAAGGCAACGGGCCCTTCGTTAGGGGAAGCAGATGACGCCGAAGGAAGCGGAGGACTCGTGGAAGCTTCTGCGTCGCACCGTGACGAGCCATGCTGCGGGTGCGCCCTTCCTCCGAGACGTGCTGTGTAACTGGTGGACAGCGGACCTGGGACGGCTTCTGCAGCGCTTAGCAGTGGCGAGCCGACGTAAGTACCACAGGTACGATCGCCGACGAAGGCGGCGACCCGGCCGAGGAGGAGCGGCTCTATGCGGAACATAGGCCAACGTGATGGAATTGGTGAAAGCGATCTCTGAAGCGAAGAAGGCTTCGAGGTAGAGATGTTAGAGTCCTTGAGGCTGACCCGTACGGGAAACCGTACAAGAGGGTGGCAAAAGCTACAGCCCTGGCGGCCTCCACCGACCTCGCACTCTGCCGCCGGAACTTTCGATCGGACGATTCCGCACACTATTTCCATCAGTGGCGAATGTCCCGTGGGGCCGTGAATCTCGACCGGATGACGCACCGGAAGAAGGAAGGGAACTGTCAGCGGCCATAAAAGGATGCGTGTCAAAGACACTGCCCTGGGCCCGGATTTGGTACCTGGTCGCGCCCGCCTTAGGTTTGGTCCGTTATTTCATGGACACGCAATCGCTGTTCACGGCGTGTCTGAAGTGCCGGTTTCCACGTACGGAAAACGGGGAAGCTGGTGCTGCTAAAGAAGCGGTGGGAAAGTGACGATACACCGTCTTCGTATCGGCCCGTCGTGCTGTTGGACGAGGTGAGCAAGCTCTTTCGAGCGCGTTATTGCAGCTCGCCCCATTCGACACATGGAGGAGACTGACCGGATCTGAGCGACCATCAAGTTCGATTCCGTCGAGGCAAGTCGACCGTAGATGCGATCGCAAGGGTCAGTGTCTTCGCGAAGACGCGGTGTCTCGCGGTGGTGTTGGCGGTGTCTCTCGACATCGCCAATGCGTTCAACACCCACTGTAAAGGAACCATCACCGCGGCTCTGGTCGAGTTCGGGATACCGACGTACCTGAGACGGACGATCGGGGAGTATCTCCTCGACCGATTCGTTAGGTACCCGACGCGAGAGACGAGTGGTGCTCGGCACGGAGTGTCAGTGGCGTTCCGCAGGGTTCGGTCCCTAAATCTCTGTGGAACATCGGTTACGACTCGGTGCTACGCGGAGCCAACCTCAGGGAGTCGACGTGACTTGTTACGCCGACGACACCCTGGTGACGGCTCCTCGCGGACGCAGCACCTTTAGGAGTAAGGCGCGCGTATTGGCGACTGCGGAGTAGCCCAAGTCGTCGAACGCATTAGCGATTGGGACTGAGGTGGCGCTGAGCGCGTGAGGCATTAAAGCCCCATCGACGCCGGAACGCCCTCCGCCTGGTGCGGAGTTGATAGTCGGTGGGACTTCCATCGCCGTCGGTACTTCTCTGAAGCATCTGGGACTCGTCCTCGACGGCAGATGGAAGTTCGACGAGCACTTCGGCAATTGGGCCCGAAGCTCATTCGAGCCGCTGGGTCCTTGAGCCGACTTCTTCCGAACCTGAGAGGGCCTAGCGTCCGATGTCGGCGACTGTACAATCGGGGTGGTGCGGTCGATGGCGTTGTATCGGGGCACCCATATGGGTTGCAGACCCGTCAGCCCGTGGTTCGACATTGCTGCGATCACCGCAGCGCGTCATGGCTATACGGGTGATACGCGGTTACCGCACCGTCTCGAGGCGGCGTGTGTCCCAGCTGCATCACCGCCGTGGGAACTCGAGGCCGAGTCGTTATGCGCGTCTACTGGCAGCGGAAGCGTCCTTAAACGGGCGAGCATCCTCCAGAAGACGAGAGAGATGGCGCCGCGAGGCGCGAGTCGCAAGCCGGCGCTGGGAGCAACGTGGTGGCTCTTTAACCCGTTGCACGGTCGCCCACACGGTGGAAGCCGCCCTGACCGGTGTTGGCGGATCATTCAACAGGATTGCGGAGTCTGCTCCGCCTGGTGCAGATACTCACGGGCACGGGTTGCCGGAGCCAATCTGCACGCAGCGGCAGGTAGGACGAGGCGTGATGAATGTGGCCACGCAATGTGGACACGTCGTCACACACCTGGCCGATTGCCCGCGCTGGGGAGATAGGGTCAGCGCTCGTAGCGGCAATAGGCGACCTCACTGCTGGCTGTGGTTCGTTCCATGGTCGTAGCGAGGCGTTTCATGGGATGCGGTAGACCGATTCTGCGACTCTATTATGTCGCAAGAAACGGGATACCGAACGTCTGTTGAAAGTGGGTGCTCAGGAGGCAAGACGCGGTCGAAGCGGGCATAGAAGGCCCATCGCCAACAGGCGGCCGAGCACAAGACCGCCGAATGCCTCTAGGCCGGGGAACCTGGCGTCGCGACCGACATGAAGCCGTTGGTCCGGCGCCCCCGAGAAGTGGTTCCCATTGTGGAACGATGGCGGCGCGTTTGTATTCGACGCGCCGCAGTGTAGTAATTACAGGTGCTTTCACCCCTCCTAGGGCCCGGAGTACGGGCGCGGCTGGGGGTTGTGGAAGAACTGTGGATGTTATCCCGTGACCCCCACATACATGGTCGTATGGGGAATATCGTGAAGATTTTAGTCGGTTGGAGCCCGATACCACCGCCGTCGCCGGCTCCTTATGGCTTCGGGGTGCACCCGCATTTTGTTACACACGTAAATAAAAAAAAAACCCAACCTAAAAGGCATTCAAGCCTGCGCTCGCGCCACCTCCACTGAGGGAGGCGGAACGTAGTGGCGAGAAAGCCAAAGATAGTGACGAAGCTGCTGCCCAAACCGCAGCAGCAAATACCGAAACGGCAGAACGGGGAGGCAAGAGCCCGAGCCGCAAAGCCGCGTGCCCCACGGGCCGCGTGGGCCGTAGTGGTGATTTCCGAGTCGAGGCATCGACGAAGGGCGTAACGTACGCCCGCTGTCATCGCCCAGGCGAAGGAGAGGGTGAACCCTTGCCGAACTCGATAGCCGGGCTTCGGTTCAGGACGGCGGCGACTGGTGCGCATCTTAGAGGTGCCCGGCATAAACAACGGCGAGAGGGTTGATAACTCGCAAGGGAGACTCCGGGAGTCCTGCGGGCGAGGATCGTGCGTATCGCCAGGCCGGTCAGGCGCGTCGAGCTGAGGGTCTCGTGACTCGACGACTGGTGACGAGCGCGCACGGTAGCAGCGGTGGCGCGGGTGGGGGTTCGGCCGATCAGATTCGGTCGAGCGTCAGTCGCTGCCTGGTCTCGGGGATGGTGTTTATGCACCGTCCCGTAGAAGTTGCGAAGAAAGTGGTGAACGGAGGCAGACTCCTGGTAGGCTGGGCGTCTGCTCGTCACACTTTTAGAGAGTGAAGCCGAAGCTTTGTTTCCGGTGCCACGAGAAGGGGCACGTGGTAGCAAAGTGCACGTCCGGAAGGGACCGCAGTGGTGAGTACCGCTGCGGAATGATCGGTTACGTTAGCGGCCACTTTGTACCGCTGCCGCACCGCAACACTTGCAGTGGCGGCCGGAAAACGGCCGATCATAGATGTGGCGGTGTAAAGTGCGGAAGGGCGAGTCGTCAAGGCGACACGTCCACTTCCGGCACGGGCCACTCAAGAATGCGAAGGTAGGCGGCAAGCGCAACGGAAAAGCCAGCCCGGCGAGCCTCCGAAGCGGAAGCGCCGGGCACGAGTGCAAGCTCAGTGCCTGAGGAGAATAAAATGTCCGTCGAATAACGATGACATCAAGTTTCTCCAGGTGAACATCAAATCACCGCGCCAGAGCTCAGACCTCTGCACCAGAGCAGCGGCGGAGCGTGGTCGATCAAACGCCAGCGGTCGCTTGTCGCACTACGTTCCTCCTGGGATAACTGGGCGGGGACCTAGACGCGACGGTGGGCTATAGGCATTCGTGATTCTCGAACGGCTCTCCCAACTTAGAGTTGGTAGAACGCGGTCGGGCCGCTGCTGCAGGGAGGGTAGCGGATATGCTGGTGGTGGAGCATTACCTCTCGCCGAACCGCAGCTTAGCCGACCGAGCGGCTGCTCGATTATAGGTGCACTCATTGGTCGCAACGGGTCGGCACGTATTCTTCGCCGGGGACCCCAATGCCAAGTCTGAGGCGTGGGGGTGTTCGGTGACGAGCGCGCGCGGCGCCGCACTCGAGGAGTTTGCGATCGGTGCCGGGTTATCGTGCTCAATCGGGGGTCGACGAACACGTGCGCGGGGAAACAGGGCGGTTCCATAGTGGACGTAACGTCTTCGCAGGAGACGCCCTGGCCCGCCGTATCGGGGATTGGGAGGTGCTCGAGGGCGTGGAGACACTTCGTCGGATCATTTGTACATCCGATTCAGCAAGGCCCCGCGGTTCGGGTACGCCGACCGATCCTAGTCGACCCCTTTGATCGGGGACGGCACTCGTTGGGCGTTGAAGTCTGATCGTGACCTCCTTTGGAGGAGGCGGCATTGATCGAGGCGCGGGTACGAAGGAGGAAAGGGCAACGTCCTTCGTTAGGGGAAGCAGATGACGCTCGAAGGAAGCGGAGACCTCGCGGAAGCCATGTCGCACGTGTGTGACGTGAGCATGCCGCGGGTGCGCCCCTTCCTCCGAGACGTGCTGTGCACTGCGGACAGCGGATCTGGGACGGCTTCTGGCAGCGCTTGCGTGGTGGCGAGCCGACGTAGGTACTACACAGGTGTCGACGCCGACGAAGGCGCGACCCGGCTGAGGAGGAGCGGCTCTATGCGGAACATAGGGCCAACGTGATGGAATTGGTGAAAGCGATCTCTGGCGAAGAAGGCTTCGAGGTAGAGATGTTAGAGTCCTGAGGCTGACCCGTACGGGAAACCGTACAAGAGTGGTGCGGCAAAAGTTGCGCCCTTTGGCGGCCTCCACTGACTCGCACTCTGCCGCCGGAACTTCGATCGGACGATTCGCACACTATTTCCATCAGTGGCGAATGTGTCCCGTGGGGCCGTGAATCCTCCTGACCGGATGACGCACCGGAAGTTAGCGAAGGGGAACTGTCAGCGGCCATAAAAAGGATGCGTGGTCAAAGACACCGCTCCTGGGCCCGACGGTATACCCGGTCGCGCCTGGGCCTTTAGGCCTCGGGTCCGTTGGTTTTCATGGACACGGTCGCTGTTCACGGCGTTCGAAGGGCCGGTTTCCCCACCGCATTTGGAAAACGGGGAAGCTGGTGCTGCTAAAGAAGGGTGGAAAGCGGACGATACACCGTCTTCGTATCGGCCCGTCGTGCTGTTGGACGAGGTGAGCAAGCTCTTCGAGCGCGTTATTGCAGCTCGCCCTATCTGACACATGGAGGAGACTGGACCGGATCTGAGCGACCATCAGTTCGGATTCCGCCCGAGGCAAGTCGACTGCAGATGCGATCGCAAGGGTCAGGTGCCTCGCGGAAGACGCGCGGTGTCTCGCGGTGAGGTGGTGTTGGCGGTGTTCCTCGACATCGCCAATGCGTTCAACACCTTACCGTGGGGAACCATCACCGCGGCTCTGGTCGAGTTCGCTGGGGATACCGACGTACCTGAGACGGACGATCGGGGAGCATCTCGACCGATCTGTTAGGCAAATCTGACGCGAGACGAGTGGTGTCGGCACGGAGTGCAGCCGTGCGGCGTTCCAGGGTTCGGTCCTGGGCCGCTCCTGTGGAACATCGGTTGGCGATCGGTGCTACGCGGAGCCAACCCCCAGGGAGTCGACGTGACTTGTTACGCCGACGACAATCTCCTGGTGACGGCCTCGCGGACGCACCTTTAGGGAGGCGCGCGTATTGGCGACTGCGGGAGTAGCCCAAGTCGCTTGAACGCATTAGGCGATTGGGACTGAGGTGGCGCTGAGCAAGTGTGAGGCATTGTGCGCTTCCACGACGCTCGGAACGCCCCTCCGCCTGGCGCGGAGCTGGATAATGGTGGACTTCCATCGCCGTCGGTACTCTCTGAAGTACTTGGGACTCGTCCTCGACGGCAGATGGAAGTTCGACGAGCACTTTCGGCAATTGGGCCCGAAGTCATCTGAGCCGCCGGGTCCTTGAGCCGACTCTTCCGAACCTAGGAGGGCCTAGCGTCCGGATGTCGGCGACTGTACACCGGGTGGTGCGGCGTCGATTATGCTGGTACGGGGCACCCATATGGCTGCAGATCCAGCCAGCCCGTGGCCCGACATTGCTGCGATCACCGCAGCGCGTCATGGCCATACGGGTGATACGCGGTTACCGCACCGTCTCTTTCGAGGCGGCGCGTGCGTCCTAGCTGGGACGCCGCCGTGGGAACTCGAGGTCGAGTCGTTTTCAGGCAGGTCTACTGGCGACGGAAGCGTCCTTAAACGGGCGAGCATCCGTCTCCAGAAGACGAGGAGGTGGCGCCGCGAGGCGCGAGGTGACGTGCTCGGCGCTGGAGCAGCGGGTTCTAAACCTGCTGCACGGTCGCCTAACGGTGGAAGCCGTCCGACCGGTGTTGGCGGACTGGCTCAAAAGGATTGCGGAGTCCTCGGGTTCCGCCTGGTGCAGATACCACGGGCATGGCTGTTTCTGGAGCTATCTGTACTTTGGCAGTAGTAGCAGCGGTAGGACGGACGAGGCGCGTGATGAATGTGGCCACACCGTGGACATCGCCGTCACAATAATCTTGGCCGATTGCCCGCGCTGGGGAGGATAGGTCAGCCCGTAGCGGCAATAGGAGTGACCTCTCACTGCCGGCTGTGGTTCGTTCCATGGTCGGTGGGCGAGGCGTCGAGTGGGATGTAGACTGATTCTGCGACTCTATTATGTCGCAGAAACGGGATACCGAACGTCTAAGGAGCAAGGTGCCTAGGGAGGCAAGCACGGTCGGAAGCGCATAGAAGGCCCATCGCCAACAGGCGGGCCGAGCACAAGACCGCCGAATGCCTTTAGGCTGGGGAACCTGGCGTCGCGACCGACATGGGCCGTTAGTCCGGCGCCCCTCGGAGAGGGTCTCTGAATCGGCGGCGCGTTTGTATCTCGACGCGCCGCAGTGTAGTAATTGGCTAAGGGGTGCTTCTCACCCTCCTAGGTAGGGCCAGCTCCGGAGTGCGCGCGGCCGGGGTTGCGGAAGAACTGTGGGATGTTATCCCGTGACCCCCACATACATGGTCGTATGGGGAATACCGTGTGAAGATTTTAGTCGGCTGGAGCCTGACACTACTGCCGTCGCCGGCCCCCTATGGCTTCGGGTGTGCACCTGCATTTTGTTACACAATGCAAATAAAAAAAAAAAAAAAAAAAAAAAAAAAAAAAAAAAACCTAACCTAACCTAACCTCACCTAACCTCACCTAACCTTAACCTAACCTAACCTAACCCAACCTTAACCTAACCTAACCTAACCTAACCTAACCTAACCTAACCTAACCTAACCTAACCTAATCCTAACCTAACCTAACCTAACCTAACCTAACCTAACCTAAACCTTAACCTAACCTAACCAACCTTAACCTTAACCTAACCTAACCTAACCTAACCTAACCTAACCTAACCTAACTCCAACCTTAACCTAACCTAACCTAACCTAACCTAACCTAACCTAACCTAACCTAATCCCAATCCCAACCTAACCCAATCCTAACCTAACCTAACCTAACCTAACCTAACCTAACCTAACCCAATCCTAACCTAACCTAACCTAACCTAACCTAACCTTAACCTAACCTAACCTTAACCTAACCCAATCCCAACCTTAACCTAACCTAACCTAACCTAACCAGGACACCTACACAAACCCTAAGTCGTACAGACCCATAGGTCTCCTGCCGGTTATGGGAAAGATCCTCGAAAAAATGGCGGTGCAGCGAATCAGATGGGCACTACTGTGCCACTGATAAGCGACCGCCAATTCGGGTTTATGCCACAGCGTAGTAATGAGGACTCTCTGTGCCATGATGCGGCACTGAACGATGGGCTTTGCAAAGAAGCTCATGGTTCTCGCCGCTGGACATAGAGGGGCATTCGATAATGCGTGGTGGCCTGCGAGATCAAACTCAGGCTGGCGGAGACCGGCGTCTGGTGGACCTGGAGGCGCCTGATTGATAGCTATCTGAAGCGACCGATCAGCGCGAGTAGGGTTCGCCGGTGCGAGTGCGTCAAAAGTACGACGAAGGGATGCGTGCAAGGATCCATAGGGGACCTACGCTGTGAACCTGGTTGTTAATCCCCTTCTCACCGCTTTGGAGGAGAAGGGGTGTACTGTCAGGCTTTCGCTGATGGATGTCGTCTTAATATTCCGGTGGTAACGCCCTGAGGGAGGGGCTAACCAAACCCTCGAGTATGTTCGGGAGTGGGGGGTCAGAAACAAGCTAAACTTCGCACTCCACAAGACCCAAGCGATGGTGGTGACGAGGAAGCTAAAGTATGACTCACCACTCTGAGCATGGGCGGGAGGGGATTGGTCTTCAAAAGCATCAAGATCCTCGGCCTCACAGTTGACAGCGGGCTCACTCTTCAACGCGCACATTGTGAATGTGTGCGCAGCTGCGCTCAGAGCCTGTATAGCCAGCTGTCAGAGAGCTGCTAGGTCTCTTGGGGGTTAAACCCCGAGGTGATTAGGACGATATATACGGTGGTGGAAACTAACGATCATGTATGCCTCGGCTGTGCCGGGCGTCGGCGACACTAAAGAAGTCTGCCAGAAGCAACTGGAAGCCGTGCAGAGGTGGGTTTGGTCAAAAGATCGTTCGATCGAGGGACCGTCTCCCCAGACTCAGCACTACTACCGCAGGATCAGCCCGCCGGATATCAGGATCGAAGCGGCCCTCTTATGAAATAAAGAGAGGCATAACCAGGCGGGTAGTGCAGGAGACACAGAGGATCGAGTCTAGGACACTTTCGCTGAAATGCCCCACCCAGCCGAAAGGGTCGAGCTGGATGATCTCTGCCTGACGGGGTGCGGAGTCGCTTTAAGATCGAGGCTACCGTCCGTATATATACCGACGGTAGTAAATTGACGGAAAAGTCGGAGCGGCGCTTATCCATCTGACTCATGCCGCCGAGACGAGTACCCGAAAACTCAAGCTGAGCGACTACTGCACCGTCTTTACCAGGCGGAGCTGCTCGCACCAGTGCCAGACAAAGGGCACTTCCGGCACATTCTGCGCGGCACTACAGGGTCTATTGCGACTCCAGGTCCGCTCTCCAGACCGTGATGAACACGGACTTCCATCCTCGGTGGTCAACGCCCGGCAGAACATCAGCCAAATGAGAAGGGAGGGTAAAACCTTTTCCCCTCACATGTGGGTGAAGGCCCGCGGTGGAGTGTGGAAGGAATGAGAGGGCGGATGGGCTTGCAAAGGAGGCCGCAACCAAGACAAAGAGGGCCCTGCATACGATCGCTGCCCTGTTTCGTTTGTCAAACGACAGATCCGCTTTGGAGCCTGACGACGAACGGAACGGAGCCCGGAGAGAGTGCGACGGCTTCCGTTACCAAGATCTTCTTCCCGGATGCCGCAGACGCATACCGCACAGTACGAAAAGACGGAGATGGATGCTAGGCTTGTGTAGTGCTCACAGGACATGGCGGGTTCTCCAATGGAACAGTTCAGGTGTAAGGAGAGCTCTGTCAAAACCTGTGACGAGGCGTGGATTTGCGACTATTATCCATCTCCTCACTGAGTCCTATTTATGCCGTAGCCAAAAAATGGATTTGGAGACGGTTTCAGACAAAAATTAGGTAAAATAATCTACCGGCCCTAGTGAGAAATAAAGAGATGAGAAGAAGTTCCTCTGCTACCGCAGAAGGATAGCGGAGAAAGCAGCGCAGAGGAACAAAACTTAGCGAGTAAGGATAGCTCCAAATCACATTAAAAATAATGTGAGGATATCTAACCCTTGGAAATAAAATTGTAGACTAGAAAGTAGAATCTGGAAATAGGAAAATTGTATTGTAAAAATAGGATAGTTAGAAAGATAAGGTAATTATAAGACGAAAGTGTATATTAGGAAATAGAAATAGAATAAGAAATAGAATAGCCAGAATAAGAGAAGTAGAAATAACTTATTGTAAAAGATGGAAGTAAGAATGCAGGAATGGAAAGGCATGGAGTAAAACCTATTCTAACCTATCCATGTTAGGGGGAACTAGAAATAGCTTAGGCATTACTGTGTCTATTCTAGAGCAAAAGGACAAGGGCTATAAAACTCCTGAATTTAAAACAAGTCAGCAGTAATGCCTCATAAAATAGAAAAAA
>JAGSMX010000097.1:0-20004 GCA_029286785.1 Meandrusa payeni | reverse complement strand
AAACCTAACCTAACCCAACCCAACTCCAACCTAACCTAACTTAACTTAAATTTAAATTCTAACTTAACTTCAACTCTAACTTAACCTAACTCTAACTTGGAATTTAACTTAACTTAAATCAACTCTAACTTAAATCAACTTAACTTAACTTAACTAACTTAACTCTAACTCTAATCCCAACTTAACTTAAATTTAAATTTAACTCTAACTCTAACCTAACTCTAACTTGGAATTTAACTTAACTTAAATTCTAACTTAACTCTAAATTTAAATCCTAAATTTAAATCCTAAATTTAAATTCTAACTTAAATCCTAAATTTAACTTAAATTTAACCTAACTTAACCTAACTCTAAATTCTAACTTAACTTAACTTAAATTTAAATTTAACTTAACCTAAATTTAACTTAACCTAAATTTAACTTAACTCTAAATTTAACTTAAATTTAACTCTAACTTGGAATTTAACTTAACTCTAACTTGGAATTTAACTTAACTCTAACTTGGAATTTAACTTAACCTAACTCTAACCTAACTTCCAACTTAACTCTAACTCTAAATTTAACTTAACCTAAATTTAACTCTAACTCTAAATTCTAACTTAAATCAACTTAACTTAACCTAAATCCTAACTTAACCTAACTCAACTTAACTTAAATCAACTCTAACTCTAATCCCAATCCTAACTTAAATTTAAATTTAAATTTAACTTAAATCCCAACCTAACCTAACCTAATCCCAACCTAACCTAACCCAACTCTAACCTAACCTAACCTAACCTAACCTAACCTAACCTAACCTAACCTAACCTAACCTAACCTAACCTAACCTAACCTAACTCAACCTAACCTAACCTAACCTAACCCAACCTAACCTAACCTAACCTAACCTAACCTAACCTAACCTAACCTAACCCAACCTAACTCAACCTAACCTAACCTAACCTAACCTAACCTAACCTAACCTAACCTAACCTAACCTAACCTAACCTAACCTAACCTAACTCCAACCTAACCTAACCTAACCTAACCCAACCCAACCTAACCTAACCTAACCTAACCTAACCTAACCTAACCTAACCCAACCTAACCTAACCTAACCTAACCCAACCTAACCCAACCTAACCTAACCTAACCTAACCTAACCTAACCTAACCCAACTCTAACCTAACCTAACCTAACCTAACCTAACCTAATCCCAACTCTAACTCTAATCCCAACTCTAACTCTAACTCTAATCCTAACTCTAACTTAACTCTAACTCTAATCCTAACTTAACCTAACTTAACTTCAACTTAACTCTAACTCTAACTTAACTCTAACTTAACTCAACTTAACTCTAACTTAACTTAAATCCCAACTCTAACCTAACTTAACTTCTAACTTAACTAACTCTAACTCTAAATCTCTAACTCTAACCTAATCCTAACTCTAACTTAACTTAACTCTAACTTAACTTAACTCTAACTCTAACTTAACTCTAACTCTTAACTTAACTTAACTCTAACTCTAACTTAACTTAACTTAACCTAACCTAACTTAACTCTAACTTAACTTAATCCTAACTTAACTCTAACTTAATCCTAACTCTAACTTAACTAACTTAACTCTAACTCTAACTTAAATTTAACCTAACTCTAACTCTAACTTAACTCTAACTTCTAACTTCTAACTCTAACTTAACTCTAATCCTAACCTAACTCCCAATCCTAACTTAACTTAACTCTAACTCTAACTTAACTTAACTTAAATTTAACTCTAACTTAACTCTTAACTCTAACTTAACTTAACTTAACTTAACTTAACTCTAACTCTAACTCTAACTCTAACTCTAACTCTAACTCTAACTTAACTCTAACTTAACCTAACTTAACTCTTAACTCTAACTTAACTTAACTCTAACCTAACTCTAACTTAACTAACTTAACTCTAACTCTAACTTAACTTAACTTAACTTAACTCTAACTCTAACCTAACTCTAACTTAACTTAACTTAACCTAACTTAACTTAACCTAACTTAACTAACTCTAACTTAACTCTAACTTAACTCTAACCTAATCCTAACTTAACTTAACTCTAACTCTAACTTAACTTAACCTAACTCTAACTCTAACTCTTAACTCTAACTTAACTCTAACTCTAACTTAACTCTTAACTCTAACTTAACTCTAATCCCAACTTAAATCCTAAATCCTAACTCTAACCTAACCTAACTCTAACTTAACTCTAACTTAATCCCAACTCTAACTTAACTCTAACTCTAACTCTAACTCTAACCTAACTTCTAACTCTAACCTTAACCTAACTCTAACTCTTAACTCTAACTCTAACCTAACTCTAACCTAACTCTAACCTAACTCTAACCTAATCCCAATCCCAACTCTAACTCTAACTAACTCTAACTTAACCTAACTCTAACCTAATCCCAACCTAACCTAACTCTAACCTAACTCTAACTTAACTCTAACCTAACTCTAACTTAACTCTTAACTCTAACCTAACCTAACCTAACTCTAACTCTAATCCTAACCTAACTTAACTCTAACCTTAACCTAACCTAACCTAACTCTAACTCTAACTCTTAAATCCTAACCTAACTCCAACTTAACCTAACCTAACCTAACTCTAACTCTAACCTAACTCTAACCTAACTCTAACCTAACCTAACCTAACTCTTAACTCCAACCTAACCTAACCTAACCTAACCTAACTCTAATCCTAACCTAACTTAACTCTAACCTAACCTAATCCTAACCTAACCTAACCTAACCTAACCTAACTCAACCTAACCCAATCCTAACTTAACTTAACCTAACCTAACTCAACCTAACCTAACCTAATCCCAACCTAACTCTAACTCTAACCTAACTCTAACCTAACTCTAACCTAACCTAACCTAATCCCAACTCTAATCCCAACCTAATCCCAACCTAACCTAACTCTAACCTAACTCTAACCTAACCCAATCCTAACCTAACTCTAACCTAATCCCAACTCTAACTTAACCTAACCTAATCCCAACTTAACCTAACCTTAACCTAACCTAACCTAACTTAACCTAACCTAACCTAACCTAACCTAACCTAACCTAACCTAACCTAACCTAACCTAACCTAACCTAACCTAACCTAACCTAACCTTAACCTAACCTAACCTAACTCTTAACTCTTAACTCTAACCTAACCTAACCTAACCTAATCCCAATCCTAACCTAACCTAACCTAACCTAACCTAACCTAACCTAACCTAACTCTAACCTAACCTAACTCTAACCTAACCTAACCTAACTCTAACCTAACTCAATCCCAACCTAACCTAACCTAACCTAACCTAACCTAATCCCAACTCTAACCTAACCTAACCTAACCTAACCTAACCTAACCTTAACCTAACCTAACTCTAACCTAACCTAACTCAACCTAACCTAACCTTAACCTAACCTAATCCCAATCCCAATCCCAACCTAACCTAACCCAATCCCAACCTAACCTAACCTAATCCCAACCTAACTCTAACCTAACTAACCTAACCTAACCTAACCTAATCCCAACCTAACCTAACCTAACCTAACCTAACCAACCTAACCTAACCTAACTCAACCTAACCTAATCCCACCTAACCTAACCCAATCCCAACCTAACTCTAACCTAACCTAACCTAACCTTAACCTTAACCTAACTCTAACCTAACTCTAACCTAACTAACCTAACCTAACCAACCTAACCTAACCTGAACCCAACCTAACCTGAACCTAACCCAACCCAACCTAACCCAACCTAACCCAACCTAACTCCAACCTAACCCAATCCCAACCCAACCTAACCTAACCTAACCTAATCCCAACCTAACCCAACCTAACCTGAACCTAACCTAATCCCATCCCAATCCCAACCTAACCCAACCTAACCCAACCTAACCTAACCCAACCCAATCCCAACCCAACCTAACCTAACCCAACCTAACCCAATCCCAACCTAACTCCAACCTAACCCAACCCAACCTAACCTAACCTAACCTAACCCATCCCAACCTAACTCAACCCAACCTAACCTAACCTAACCTAACCTAACTCTAACCCAACCTAACCTAACCTTAACCTAACCTAACCTAACCTAACCTAACCTAACCTAACCTAACCTAACCTAACCCAACCTAACCCAACCTAATCCCAACTCTAATCCTAACCTAACTCCAATCCCAACTTAAATCCTAACCTAATCCCAATCCTAACTTAATCCCAACTTAACTCTAACTTAACTTAATCCTAACTTAATCCCAATCCTAACTTAACTCTAATCCTAACTTAACTTAACTCTAATCCTAACTTAACTCTAACTTAACTCTAACTCTAACTTAATCCCAACTTAACTTAAATTTAACCTAACTCTAACTTAACCTAACTCTAATCCTAACTTAACCTAACTTCCAACCTAACCTAACCTTAACCTAACTCTAACCTAACCTAACCTAACCAACTCTAACCTAACTCTAACCCAACCTAACTCTAACCTAACCTAATCCCAACTCCAACCTAACCTAACCTAACCTAACCTAACCTAACCTAACCTAACCTAACCTAACCTAACCTAACCTAACCTAACTCAACCTAACCTAACCTAACTCCAACCTAACCTAACCTAACCTAACCTAACCTGTCCCAACCTAACCCAACCCAACTCAACCTAACTCTAACTCTAACCTAACCCAATCCCAACCTAACCTAACCAACCTAACCTAACTCAACCTAACCTAACCTAACCTAACCTAACCTAACCTAACCTAACCTAACCTAACCTAACCTAACCTTAACCTAACCCAATCCCAACCTAACCCAATCCCAACTCTAACCTAACCTAACCTAACCTAACCTAACCTAACCCAACCTGAATCCCAACCTAACCTGAACCTAACCTAACCTAATCCCAACCTAACTTAACTCTAACTTAACTTAACTTAACTTAAATTTAACTTAACTTAACTTAAATCCTAACCTAACTCTAACTTAACTTAACCTAACTTAACCTAACTTAACTTAACCTAATCCTAACTCTAACTTAACTCCCAACTTAACTTAACTAACTCTAACTCCTAACTTAACTAACTTAACTTAACTAACTTAACTTAACTAACTCTAACTCCCAACTTAAATCCTAACTCTAACTCTAACTTAAATTTAACTCTAACTTAACTTAACCTAACTCTAACTTAAATTTAAATTTAACTTAACTTAACTCTAACTTAAATCAACTCTAACTTAAATTCTAACTCTAATCCTAACTCTTAACTCTTAACCTAACTTAACTTAACTTAACTCTAATCCTAACTCTAACTCTAACTTAACTTAACTTAAATCCCAATCCCAATCCTAACTCTAACTTAACTTAACTCTAACTTAACTCCCAACTCTAACTTAAATCTAACTTAACTCCTAACTTAACTCTAAATTTAACTCTAACTTAACTTAACTTAATCCTAACTTAAATTCTAACTCTAACTCTAAATTTAACTTAAATTCTAACTCTAAATTTAAATTTAACTTAACTCTAACTTAACTTAAATTTAACTCTAACCTAACTTGAATCCTAACTTAAATTTAAATTTAACTTAACTTAACCTAACTCTAAATCCCAACCTAACTTAACTCCAACTTAACCTAACTTAACCTAACTTCTAACTTAACTTAACTTAACTTAACTCTAACTTAACTTAACTTAACTTAACTCTTAACTCTAACTTCTAACTTAACTCTAACCTAACTTAACTCTAACTCTAACTTAACTCTTAACTTAACCTAACTCTAACTCCTAACTCTAACTTAACTTAACTTAACTCTAACTCTTAACTCTTAACTCTTAACTTAACCTAACTTAACCTAACTCTAACTTAACTTAACCTAATCCCAACCTAACTTAACTCTAACTCTAACCTAACTCTTAACTCTAACTTAACTAACTCTAACTCTAACCTAACTCTAACCTAATCCTAACCTAAATTTAAATTTAAATCCTAACTTAACCTAACTCTAACTCTAATCCTAACCTAACCTAATCCTAACCTAACTCTTAACCTAACTCTAACTCTAACCTAACTCCAACTTAACCTAACTCTTAACTCTAACCTAATCCCAACCTAACTCTAACCTAACCTAACTCTAACCTTAACTTAACTCTAACTCTAACTTAACTCTAACTCTAACCTAACCTAACTTAACTCTAACTTAACTCTAACTTAACTTAAATCCTAACCTAACTCTAACCTAACTCTAACCTAACCTAACTTAACTCTAACCTAATCCTAACTCTTAACTCTAACCTAACCCAACTCTAACCTAACTCTAACCTTAACCTAATCCTAACCTAACTCTAACCTAACCTAACTCTTAACTCTTAACTCTAACTTAACCTAACTTAACTCTAACTAACTTAACTTAATCCTAACTTAACTTAACCTAACTCTAACTTAACCTAACTCTAACTAACCTAACCTAACCTAACTCTAACTTAACCTAACTTAACCTAACCTAACTTAACCTAACTCAATCCTAACTCTAACCTAATCCCAACTTAACTCTAACTCTAACTTAACCTAACCTAACTCTAACTCTAACTCTAACTCTAACCTAACCTAACTCTTAACCTAACCTAACTCTAACTTAACCTAACTCTAACTCTAACCTAACCTAACTCTAACTCTAACTCAACCTAACCTAACCTAACTCTAACCTAACCTAACCTAACTCTAACTCTAATCCTAACCTAACTCCAATCCTAACCTAATCCCAATCCCAACCTAACCTAACTCTAATCCCAACCTAACTCTAACTCTAACCTTAACCTAACCTAACCTAACCTAACCTAACCTAACTCTAACCTAACCTAACCTAACCTAACCTAACCTAACCTAACCTAACCTAACCTAACTCTAATCCCAACCTAACCTAACCTAACTCTTAACCTAACCTAACCTAACTCTAACCTAACCTAACTCTAACCTAACCTAACTCTAACTCTAACCTAACCTAACCTAACCTAACCTAACTCTAACTTAACTCTAACCTAACTCTAACCTAACTCTAACCTAACCTAACTCTAACCTAAATCCTAATCCTAACCTAATCCTAATCCCAACTTAAATCCCAACCTAACTCCAATCCTAACTCTAACTAACCTAACTCTAACCTAACTCTAACCTAACTCTTAACTCTTAACCTAACCTAACTCTAACCTAACCTTAACTCTAACCTAACCCAACCTAACCTAACCTTAACTTAACTCTAACTCTAACTCTTAACCTAACCTTAACTCTAACCTAACTTAACTCTAATCCCAACTTAACTTAACCTAACCTAACCTAACTCTAACTAACTCTAACCTAACTCTAATCCTAACTCTAACCTAACTCTAACCTAACCTAACCTAACTTAACTCTAACCTAACCTAACTCTAACCTAATCCTAACTCTAACCTAACCTGAACCTAACCTAACTCTAACCTAACCTAACCTAACCTAATCCCAACTCTAATCCCAATCCTAACTTAAATCCTAACTCTAATCCCAACTTAACCTAACCTAACTCTAACTCTAACCTAACTCTAACTCTAATCCTAATCCTAACCTAACTCTAATCCTAATCCTAACCTAACCTAACTCTAACTCTAACCTAATCCTAACTCTAACTTCAACTCTAACTCTAATCCTAACCTAATCCCAACCTAACCCAACCTAACCTAACTCAACCTAACCCAACCTAACTCTAACTCTAACCTAACCTAACCTAATCCCAACTCTAACCTAACCTAACCTAACCTAACCTAACCCAATCCCAACCTGAATCCCAACCTAACCTAACCTAACCCAACTCTAACCTAACCTAACCTAACTCTGAACCTAACCTAACCTAACCTAACTCTAACCTAACCTAACCTAACCTAACTCTAACCTAACCTAACCTAACCTAACCTAACCTAACCTAACCTAACCTAACCTAAATCCTAATCCCAACCTAACTCCAACCTAACCTGAACCTAACCTAACCTAACTCCAACCTAACCTAATCCCAACCTAACCTAACCCAACCCAACCCAACTCCAACCTAACCTGAATCCCAACCTAACTCCAACTCTAACCTAACCTAACCTAACCTGAATCCCAACCTAACCTAACCCAACTCCAACTCTAACCTAACCTAACCTAACCTAACCTAACTCCAACCTAACCTAACCTAACCTAACCTAACTCTAACCTAACCTAACTCTAACCTAACCTAACCTAACCTAACCTGAATCCCAACTCTAACCTAACCTAACCTAACCCAATCCCAACTTAACCTAACCTAACCTAACCTAACCTAACTCTAACTCCAATCCCAACCTGAATCCCAACCTAACTTAACTTAACTCTAATCCCAACCTAACCTGAATCCCAACCTAACTCTAACCTAACCCAACCTGAACCTAACCTAACCTAACTCTGAATCCCAACCTAACTCCAACCTTAACCCAACCTAACCTAACCTGAATCCCAACTCTAATCCCAACCCAACCTAACCTAACCTAACTCCAACCTAACCTAACCTGAATCCCAACCTAACCTAACCTAACCTAACCTAACCTAACTCCAACCTAACTCCAATCCCAACCTGAATCCCAATCCCAACCTGAATCCCAACCTAACCTAACCTAACCTAACCCAACCTAACCCAACCTAACCTAACCTAACCTAACCTAACCTAACCTTAACCTAACCTTAACCCAACCTAACCTAACCTAATCCCAACCTAACCCAACCTAACCTGAACCTAACCTAACTCTAACCTAACTCCAATCCCAACCTGAATCCCAACCCAACCCAACCTGAATCCCAACCCAACCCAACCCAACCTAACCCAACCCAACTCCAACCCAACCTAACCTGAACCTAACCTAACTCCAACCTAACCTAACCCAACCCAACCCAACCTAACCTAACCCAACCTAACCTAACCTTAAATCCCAACCTAATCCCAACCTTAACCCAACCTAACCTAACCCAACTCCAACCCAACCCAACCCAACTCCAACCTAACCCAACTCCAACCCAACCCAACCTAACCCAACCCAACCCAACCTAACCTAACCTAACCTAACCTAACCTAACCTAACCCAACCCAACCTAACCTAACCTAACCTAACTCCAACCTAACCCAACCCAACCTAACCCAACCCAACCTAACCCAACTCAACCCAACCTAACCCAACCTAACCTAACCCAACCCAACCTAACCTAACCCAACCCAACCTAACTCAACTCTAACCTAACCTAACCTAATCCTAACCTAATCCTAACCTAATCCTAACCTAACTTCCAACTCTAACCTAACTCTAACCTAACCCAACCTAACCTTAACCTAACTCTAACCTAACTCTAACCTAACCTAACCTTAACTCTAACTCTAACCTAACCTAATCCCAATCCCAATCCCAACTCTAACTCTAACCTAACCCAATCCTAACTCTAACCTAACTCTAACTCTAATCCCAACCTAACCTTAAATCCCAACCTAACCTAACCTAAATCCTAACCTAACCTAACCTTAACCTAACCTAACTCTAACCTAACCTAACCTAACCTAACCTAACTCTTAAATCCTAACTCTAACCTAACTCTAACTCTAACTCTAACCTAACCTAACCTAACCTAACCTAACTCTAACCTAATCCTAACCTAACCTAACCTAACCTAACTCTAACTCTAACCTAACCTAACTCTAACCTAACCTAACCTAACCTAACCCAATCCCAACCCAATCCCAACCTAACCTAACTCTAACCTAATCCTAACTCTAACCTAACCCAATCCCAACTCTAACCTAACTCTAACTCTAACTCCAACCTAACCTAACTCCAACTCTAACTCTAACCTAATCCCAACCTAACCTAACCTAACTCCAACCTAACCTTAACCTAACTCTAACCTAACTCCAACCTAACCTAACCCAATCCCAACCTAACTCCAACTCTAACCTAACCTAACCTAACCTAACTCTAACTCTGTTCTACATCCATTCGTATTAAAATATTATTAAATTTTTACATTTTAAATTTTTCGTCAAAATTTTCTAAGTCGATTTGCACCCCCAAAATTGTTATTTTCTTGGAATTTTTCTACTCAGCGTAGCCCTAGTGTCAAAACCACCCCCCCCGTTTAAATTTTTGCGAAATTCGGCCGTTTTCGGCAAAAAATCTGCAATAGAACGTAATATAAATTCCCTATACTAAAATTCGAATAGCTCTCCCTACGGTAAAGCTGCGAGAGTACTTAAGCGCCGCCAAATTCAAACTAAATATTCGTTGTTGTTTCAAAAAATTGTTGGTCTTTTTGTTCGTTTTTTCACTCAAATTCTTGTTCTTTTGTTCTATTAGTCTTCCTGTTGTATACCTGGCTCCACCTGAAACAGAAAAAAGTTAATTAATTAGTAAAATTAAAGTTATATTAGAGTCCGTCGAGGTGCGTCGCGTGTACCAAACCGCCGCACTTTTTCGTTCATAGCCCCCATTTTGGATTTAAGAAATTTTCACATTTATACTTTTCGTTTCGTAATTCTGTTCTACATCCATTCGTATTAAAATATTATTAAATTTTTACGAAATTCGGCCGTTTTCGGCAAAAAATCTGCAATAGAACGTAATATAAATTCCCTATACTAAAATTCGAATAGCTCTCCCTACGGTAAAGCTGCGAGAGTACTTAAGCGCCGCCAAATTCAAACTAAATATTCGTTGTTGTTTCAAAAAATTGTTGGTCTTTTTGTTCGTTTTTTCACTCAAATTCTTGTTCTTTTGTTCTATTAGTCTTCCTGTTGTATACCTGGCTCCACCTGAAACAGAAAAAAGTTAATTAATTAGTAAAATTAAAGTTATATTAGAGTCCGTCGAGGTGCGTCGCGTGTACCAAACCGCCGCACTTTTTTCGTTCATAGCCCCCCCATTTTTGGATTTAAGAAATTTTCACATTTATACTTTTCGTTTCGTAATTCTGTTCTACATCCATTCGTATTAAAATATTATTAAATTTTTACATTTTAAATTTTTCGTCAAAATTTTCTAAGTCGATTTGCACCCCCCCAAAATTGTTATTTTCTTGGAATTTTTCTACTCAGCGTAGCCCTAGTGTCAAAACCACCCCCGTTTAAATTTTTATGAAATTCGGCCGTTTTCGGCAAAAATCTGCAATAGAACGTAATATAAATTCCCCATACTAAAATTCGAATAGCTCTCCCTACGGTAAAGCTGCGAGAGTACTTAAGCGCCGCCAAATTCAAACTAAATATTCGTTGTTGTTTCAAAAATTGTTGGTCTTTTGTTCGTTTTTCGCTCAAATTCTTGTTCTTTTGTTCTTTTAGTCTTCCTGTTGTATACCTGGCTCCACCTGAAACAGAAAAAGTAAATTAATTAGTAAAATTAAAGTTATATTAGAGTCCGTCGAGGTGCGTCGCGTGTACCAAACCGCCGCACTTTTCGTTCATAGCCCCCATTTTGGATTTAAGAATTTTTCACATTTATACTTTCGTTTCGTAATTCTGTTCTACATCCATTCGCATTAAAATATTATTAAATTTTTACATTTTAAATTTTTCGTCGAAATTTTCTAAGTCGATTTGCACCCCCAAAATTGTTATTTTCTTGGAATTTTTCTACTCAGCGTAGCCCTAGTGTCAAAACCACCCCCGTTTAAATTTTTATGAAATTCGGCCGTTTTCGGCAAAAATCTGCAATAGAACGTAATATAAATTCCCCATACTAAAATTCGAATAGCTCTCCCTACGGTAAAGCTGCGAGAGTACTTAAGCGCCGCCAACTAAACTAAATATCTGTTGTTGTTTCAAAAATTGTTGGTCTTTTGTTCGTTTTTCGCTCAAATTCTTGTTCTTTTGTTCTTTTAGTCTTCCTGTTGTATACCTGGCTCCACCTGAAACAGAAAAAAGTAAATTAATTAGTAAAATTAAAGTTATATTAGAGTCCGTCGAGGTGCGTCGCGTGTACCAAACCGCCGCACTTTTCGTTCATAGCCCCCCCATTTTTGGATTTAAGAATTTTTCACATTTATACTTTTCGTTTCGTAATTCTGTTCTACATCCATTCGTATTAAAATATTATTAAATTTTTACATTTTAAATTTTTCGTCGAAATTTTCTAAGTCGATTTGCACCCCCCCAAAATTGTTATTTTCTTGGAATTTTTTCTACTCAGCGTGTAGCCCTAGTGTCAAAACCACCCCCCCCGTTTAAATTTTTGCGAAATTCGGCCGTTTTCGGCAAAAAATCGCCCGCCCGCCCACCCTCATAGAATTACTAAGGTAAATTCCCATCCATTTCGGCAGTTTTTTCCACTTTTATCATTTTAAAGCTCAAATACAGACTCAGGATGCTCGGGCTACGTACCCCGACTAAAAATAAGAGGAAAGACAAGGAGTGTTCGGCCTGTACGAGCACTTCCTCGGCAGAAATTGAAATAAGACGAATAGAGTCAGACAGTGAGGAAGAACAAGATGACGACAACGTCACCATCGCTGACATAGTGGCCCGCAAGTATACCAATCGTGTAGCGGAGGCCCTTGCTTGCCTGCAAAAGGCTAAGCAGAATCTGAAAAATTCTGGTAACATCAAGAGAAGCATCAAAACAGAGGTCACGGCAGCCATTAATAGATTATATCAGCTTGTCAAGGAATCAGAGGCTGACAAAAAGCTAATAGGGAAGAGTAAGGGTACCGAGCGGAGAGAGGAGGGAGAAAGGGAAGGGGAAAAGGAGAAGGAAGTCGCCCCGCCCCTGATCACTCCTCCTCTCGCAGAGTACAAGGAGATGTTTGAAAGGATGGAGGAGCATAAAAGCCCTCTTGAAAACACCAGAGAAGCTGAAAGCCTCAAAAAAGCCCTGACAAGCTGGAAGGAAGAAGGAAACAGGGAACTAAGATTAAGTAGAGGGACCTACGCTAGTGTGACGGCGGGATCGTCACCGAAGTGCACGGCTACGCACTCGGTGGCTATCTCGTCGAATGATAGCAAGGAGACTAGCGAACAGGTTCTCGACAAAGTGAGAAAAGTAGTCAACGCAACTGAAGAAGGTATTAAGATCGACCGAGTAAGGAAGATCAGAGATAGAAAAGTAATAGTCGGTTGCAACACGGAGGAGGAGTTGCGCCGAGTCAAGGATAGGCTGAAGAAGGCCGGAAAGGACCTCCAATTTGAGGAGGTGAAAAATAGAGACCCCATGGTTGTCCTGAAAGACGTTCTTAGTTATAATAAGGACGAAGAAATAATTAAGGCAATTAGGAAGCAGAACGTTGACCTATTCAAAGGCATCGAAGGCGATGAAGCACGCATGGACGTAAAGTTCCGAAAGCGCACGAGGAACACTTTAACGTGCCATGTGGTCCTAAAAGTGTCTCCTCAATTATGGAACCGGTTCACGGAGGCTGGAGTGCTGCACGTGGATCTCCAGCGAGTCCGAGTGCAGGACCAGTCTCCACTCGTCCAATGCACACGGTGCCTGGGGTATGGGCACACCAAGAGGTTTTGCACGGAGTCGGCAGACGCGTGCTGCCACTGTGGTGGCCCGCACCTTGGGTCCGTGTGCACCGTCCGGCTTTCCCAGCCACCCTCCTGTCGTAATTGCGTGACAGCAAAACTCGACAGGAGCGACCATACGGCATTCAGTGAAGACCGTCCGGTTAGAAGGAGGTGGGATTCCCTGGCGAGGTCGTCCGTAGCGTATTGCTAAGGGCACCCCAGGCGTACCAAGCTCCCCTTCATCCGGACAGCCCTCTATCGCGTTGTGCAGGCAAACCTGCAGAGGTCTGAACTCGCCACGGCAGAACTCATCATGGAGGCGACGAGGCGCAAGCTCACGTTCGCCCTTGTCCAGGAGCCCCATACAGGAATAGAGGTGAGATGAGGCAGCATCCAGGGACAAGAACGGTACAATGCGCCAGGAGTCCTTCCACCGATACGGTGGTTAAGGCGGCCATTGTACTGTTTGACGACACCATCGACATCACTCCACCGCCTGACTCACAACTTGCAACATTGCTGCTGCCGTTGAGGACCGCGGCCTGGGAGGTGGGGGTGGTGTCCGTCTACCTGGAGCCAGATAAGCCCATCGAACCGCTCCTGGACATGGTGGGAGATGCCGTGGAGGGTTTACGTACCGACAACGTGATAGTAGGTGGTGATCTGAATGCCTGGAATACGTGGTGGGGAAGCCGGTCGGACAATAGACGAGGAATCGAGGCTGCAAACAAATTCGACGAACTTGGCCTACATATTGTCAACGAAGGGTCTGAGCCTACTTTTGACACTATACGTGGTGGAATCCATTACTCCAGTTGTGTCGATGTTACTGCATGTTCGACCCACATGTTAGGAAGATTGAGAACTGGCGTTTAGCAGAAGATCTGACAACCTCGACCACAAGGCAATTCTGTTCGAATTAAACTTGGGTAGATCCCACAGCACAAGAATCATCTCCTCTACCCGGAAGTACACTACCTTGAGAGCGAACTGGAGCGAGTTTCGTAAGAGGCTCGCCCAGTCGCTAGAAAAGAAAGAATTAACACCAGAAAGAATAGAAAACATAACATCTAAAGATAGATTGGAGGAAGAGGTAGAAAGGTATGTGGAAACCGTGGTAGAGGTGTGCGAAAGGGAACTACCCAAGGTAGGTGCAAGAAGGCGGGCAGAATTGCCTTGGTGGAACGAGGAACTGTCTAATCTCAAAAAAGACTTTGTCAGAAAAAAGAGAAGAATATCATACGCAGCGCCAGTTCGAAGAGAGTGGGTCGTACAGCAGTACATCGACGCAAAAGAACTGTACAAGAAAGAGATGAAGAAGGCTCAGACCCAGAGTTGGAAACAATTCTGTGGCCGCCAAAAACGCGAGACAATGTGGGATGGGATTTATAGGGTAATACGCTGTTCAGCCGTGAGGAAAGAGGACACCCCCCTCATGAAGGATGGAAAGGTATTGGAGGGGGTGGAATCGGCCAGGTGCCTTGCAGAAACATTCTTCCCCGAAGACTCTGTGGAGAAAGACGACGCAGATCATTCAGCAATAAGGAGCATAGCCAACGAAGTGAATGAGGGGGAAGACGAAGAATCATCTGACCCCCCTTTTACAATCGAAGAGCTCAAATGGTCTGCGTCCAGCTTCCACCCGAAAAAGGCACCTGGTCCCGATGGACTCACGGCTGACATTTGTTCCGCGGCAATTACCCTGAATCCCTCCCTATTCCTAGCCATTGCAAACAAATGCCTGGCTCTCTCATGTTTTCCCAGAAGGTGGAAAGAAGCAGCAATTGTAGTCCTACCCAAACCCGGCAAGGACGACTACACGCAGCCCAAGTCTTATAGGCCAATAGGCTTGCTCCCAGTATTCGGCAAGATACTGGAGAAGATGGCCATAAGGCGGATAAGGTGGCACACTGCACCGGGTATCAGCGGGCGCCAATACGGCTTCATGCCGCAGCGCAGCACCGAGGACTCCCTCTATGACATGATGCAGCACATTAGAGTGAAGCTCAAAGAGAAGAAGCTTATCGTGCTTGTATCATTGGACATAGAGGAGCCTTCGACAATGCGTGGTGGCCCGCAATCCGGTGCAGGTTGGCTGAATCCCGCTGCCCCGTGAACCTGAGGCGCCTGGTCGATAGCTACCTTAGCGAAAGATCAGTGCGCGTCAGGTATGCGGGCGCGGAATTCTCCAAATGTGCCACCAAGGGCTGCGTGCAGGGTTCCGTCGGGGGGCCGACTTTTTGGAACTTGCTGCTGAATCCCCTTCTGGGGGAAATAGATATGATGGGCATTCACTGCCAGGCATTTGCCGATGATGTGGTGATGGTGTTCTCCGGAGATAGATCCCAGGACATACAGAATAGAGCCAATGCGGCTCTCGCACATGTTCAGCAGTGGGGAGTACGAAACAAGTTAAACTTCGCGCCTGCGAAAACAAAGGCGATGATAATAACTAATAGGTTAAAGTATAACTCCCCACGGCTGGACATGGGTGGGAGACCCATTGAGTTCACAAACCAAATCAAGATCTTGGGCTTGACAGTTGACGATAAACTCTCGTTTAAGGCGCACATAGCTAATACTTGCAGCAAAGCGCAAGGCATTTATCGTCAACTGTCAAGAACAGCAAAAGTCTCATGGGGTCTTAATCCGGAGATCATCAGAACCATTTACCTGGCGGTGATAGAGCCCATCATACTCTACGCGGCCAGCGTGTGGGCACCGGCAGTGCAAACGAAAGGGCACCAAGAAGCTTCTAGACCGGGTGCAGCGGGTTTCGCTCAGAAAATCGTCAGAGCGTACAGGACTGTGTCGTTAAATTCAGCTCACACTCGCCGGGCTGCTTCCCCTGACCTTAGGGTCCAAGAAGCGGCCCTCCTGTACGAGATTAAGAAAGGTCACTCCCAGCAAGTGCTGGGAGACTCGAGTTAGAGAGACCGGTCCTGTACACTGAGACGATACACCCCGCTCACTTGAAGGGCTGCAGTCTGACTGCCTGGCGGACGGTGACGAAGTGACTCAGCGAGCTGCCGCCGATGTAAATATTTACACGGATGGCAGCAAAATTGACGGCAAGGTTGGCGCGGCGCTATCCGTATGGCATGGCGCCGCGGAAATATCTTGCCGGAAATTAAAACTGGGTCACTTCTGCACCGTATACCAGGCGGAACTGTATGCCCTATATGAGGCTTCAAAGGTGCCCTTGAAGAATCCGGCTCAACGGTTTGGGATTCATTCCGATTCCAGGTCCGCCCTCGAAACTGTCACAACACTGACTCTCCATCCCTCGCGATGAAAATCAGAGCAAATTTAAAAGAAGGAAAGAAAAGTGGAAAAGAAATTAAACTTTACTGGATAAAGGCACACGCGGGGATGGAAGGGAACGAGAGGGCGGACAATCTTGCAAAGCAAGCTGCAATCGGAATGAAGACCAAACCCAATTATGAAGAGTGTCCTGTTTCATATGTCAAGCGACAAATCCGATTGGACTCGCTTGACATATGGAACAGGCGCTACAAAGACGGGGGTACTGCGGGCACAACGAAGGTGTTTTTCCCCGACGTTGTGTCCGCATACCCTGTCATAAGGAAAATTGATTTGGATCCGGTCACTGTACAGATCCTGACAGGGCACGGAGGGTTCTCCGAATATCTTAATAAGTTTCGATGTAAGGAGAGCCCTTCGTGCATCTGTGATCCAGATGTGCACGAATCGGTGCTACACGTACTGACAGAATGCCCGGAGTTTAATGCAAGAAGATTTGAGTGTGAAAGCGAGATGAATGAAAGGATAAATGTAGATAATATTAGAAATTTAATTAGTAATAAAAATAAGGTAGATATATTTTTAAAATTCTGTAAATATGTAGTAAATAAGGTAATTAATAGGAATAAAACATAATGTAAATAGATATTAAAATTAGATAATAAGTCAGAATTATATAATATAGAAATAAGTTTAGAAATATTAGAAATAAATATAAGAAATTTGTGTATTAGAAATAAGGAAATTGTAATTAGAAATAAGAAACTTAGAAAATAGTATTGTATTGTATAATAATATAAAGTAGATAAATTAGCTAGTAGGAAATTAATGTAAAGATAAGAAAACCCCCAGCCAAACATGCTGGGGAACAAAACTTAGAAATAAATCACTTATAAAAAAAAAAAAAAAAAAAAACCAAACCTAACTAACCTAACCTAACCTAACCTAACCTAACCTAACCTAACCTAACCTAACCTAACCTAACCTAACCTAACCTAACCTAACCTAACCTAACTCTAACCTAACTCTAACTTAAATCCTAACCTAATCCCAACCTAACCTAACTTAACCTAACCTAACCTAACTCCAATCCCAACCTAACCTAACCTAACCTAACCTAACCTAACCTAAATCTAACCTAACCTAACCTAACCTAACCTAACCTAACCTAACCTAACCTAACCTAACCTAACCTAACCTAACCTAACCTAACCTAACCTAACCTAACCTAACCTAACCTAACCTAACTCTAACCTAACCTAACCTAACCCAACCTTAACCTAACCTAACCTAACCTAACCTAACCTAACCTAACCTAACCTAACCCAATCCCAATCCCAACCTAACCTAACCTAACCTAACCTAACCTTAACCTAACCTAACCTAACTTAACCTAACCTAACCTAACCTAACCTAACCTAACCTAACCTAACCAACCTAACCTAACCTAACCCAATCCCAACCTAACCTAACCTAACCTAACCTAACCTAACCTAATCCCAACCCAACCTTAACCTAACCTAACCCAACCTAACCTAACCCAACTCCAACCTAACCTTAACCTTAACCTAACCTAACCTAACCTAACCTAACTCCTAACCTAACCCAACCTAACCTAACCTAACTCCAACCTTAACCTAACCTAACCTAACCTAACCTAACTCTAACCTAACCTAATCCCAACTTAACCTAACCTTAACCCAATCCCAATCCCAACCCAACCTAACCTTAACCTAACCTAACCTAACCTAACCTAACCATTGAGTGTGAAAGCGAGATGAATGAAAGGATAACTGTAGAAAATATTAGAAATTTAATTAGCGATAAGAATAGATAGATATATCTCTCTTTAAGATTTTGTAAATACGTAGTTAAAAAAGTTATTGATAGGAATAAAACATAATGTAATAGATATAAGATTAGATAATAAGCAAAATTGTAATAGAAATAAGTTTAGAAATAAGTTTAGAAATATTGTAATAGAGATAAGAAATTTAGAAATAATATTGTATAATAGAGAAATAAGTTAGATAGTATTGAATTAATGTTAAGATAAAAAACCCCCAGCCAAACATGCTGGGGAACAAATATTAGTAATTAAATCATCATAAAAAAAAAAAAAAAAAAAAAAAAAAAAAAACCTAACCTAACCTAACCTAACCTAACCTAACCTAACCTAACCTAACCTAACCTAACCTAACCTAACCTAACCTAACCTAACCTAACCTAACCTAACCTAACCTAACCTAACCTAACCTAACCTTAACCCAATCCCAACCTAACCTAATCCCAACCTAACCTAACCTAACCTAACCTAACCCAACCTAACCTAACCTAACCTAACCTAACTCCAACCTTAACCTAACCTAACCTAACCTAACCTAACCTAACCTAACCTAACCTAACTCCAACCCAACCTTAACCTAACCTAACCTAACCTAACCTAACCTAACCTAACCTAACCTTAACCTAACCCAACTCCAACCAAAAAGTACCCGGAAAATAAAACTGGAAAACTTCTGCACTGTATACCAGGCCGAACTGCTTGCCATCCAAGAGGCGGCACGGTTCGCACTCGGGGATCCTGCGCGGACCTTCCACATCTACAGCGACTCGAGAGCGGCCCTGCAAACGGTCGCACAGCACAACTCTCTACACCCCGTGGCTGCAAATGCGAGAGAGTTAATAAGAACCGCAGAAGAGAAGGGCAAGAACATAACATTAAAATGGATAAAAGCCCATGCAGGGAATACAGGGAACGAGAGAGCAGACCAATTAGCGAAAGAGGCCGCTTTGAAAATAAAAAAGAGAGCTGACTATTACTTGAATGTCCGGTTTCACCGTCAAGCGATTGATCCGCCTGCTGTCGCTTGGGGAATGGAACAGGAGATATAGTGAAAGCGTAACGGCCACGAATACCAAAATGTTCTTCCCGGATCCGATAAGAGCGTACCGTACAATTAGAGATTAAAACCTGATCACGTGCTGATATTATGGTCATGCAGTTCTCGAGCATTTGCATCGTTTCAAATGCAAGGAGATTCCGCATGTCCCTGTGATCAAAATAAGAGTGAAAATGTAGAGCATATATTAATAGAATGCCCAATCTACGGAAGGGAAAGATTTGAATTGGAAATGGAAATAAAACAAACATAAAAAGAGAAAATATAAAATGAAATAATAATAGATAAGACAAAAA